>JAOTQR010071972.1:0-13235 GCA_025774065.1 Solanum ossicruentum | reverse complement strand
GTTTGATACTCCTCCCAAAACTCAATATGCTCATAAAACTCCAAAATAACCAGTTTAATCAAGTCATTCAATGGGTCTCATTGAACTCTTACTAATTCAGCAATCAACCTAATACTCAACTATTTAACCACTCATGCTTTTGACATGTTCCCATCTTTTAAGAACATTGTATGCACGTCCTTTTTTTTTTTTTACATTAATTCATACTCAAATGCTCTTACTCAATTTAGAAGATAAAATGAAAAGACCTTCAAAGACTACTCGAACTACATTAATATTCATCTTATTCTCCTTAAGACATTTACAATTCATGCTTATTAGTTTAATCATTACATAAAATCAATACTTTATAAGCAAGATGTACTTAGGGTTCATCCGGAAAAGGCATAAGCAATTATCCCAAGTACTCAACTCATAAACACATTAATTTATACAATAATATGTAAGAATTTACTAGGATTTAGGATAATTTTCAAGAATTCAACTCAAACTTGACCTCAACTCTACCAAGCTTAGTAAAAAAGGACATGAACAAACTTAATCCAATATTTTAGTTAGACTTACATACCCTGATGAAGATTGAACACTAGAAAATTAAAGGTTTGACTTGACCCTCCTGAATCCGAGTCACTTCTTTTCTCTCAATTCACCTTATGCAAAGTCTAAGTGTGTTACTAATGGAAAAATAATGTTTAGAAACTGATATTGGTCAAAGCCGACCTCAAAATGAAATGGGTTAGGTCTAGGAGTCAGAGAAAAAAACCATAATTTTCCTTATTAAAATTGAGACTGTGGCCAAATCAATTCATCTTTTTCAAAATTTTGCAAAGGCGATTTTTGAACAGGATTGCAAGTCCGTGATGCAGATTGGTTGCATACTTTTTTGGATAAGCAATTTTGTTACAAAAAATTATCTTTCGAATCTCTTGGCAAAAAATTATATAAAACTATTTTTGTACTTATTTTTAATCCCTTTTGATTCCTTGGCTCGGGCTTAGCTAAAATGACTTGAGATGTTAGATTTTGATATGATCTTAAGCTAGGTACTTTTAGGCATTACAATATCTCCTCTATGGGAGCATTCGTCCTCGGATGATGATTAGGCTAGGGTAAACTGAAAGCACGAAGATAACAAAAGACTCGATTCTTCAAATATTCGAATAATCAATACTCAAGCCCAATAACGAACACATCAACTCAACCATGGAAAGGAATATTACCTTTAACATCATCATTGGTTGGCATAATAGATGCATGTGTTTGGCTTTCATGTCATCTTCAATTTTTCATGTGGCTTTCTTAATGAATTGGTTCCTCCACAAGATCTTACTGAGGCCCTCCACAACGAGTTGTCCCCACTCTTTTTTTTTTGGGACCAACTCTGTCATTGGTCTGCAACTCCTTGTATGCACCACATTAACCTACTTGGGGTTTAGGTCAATATTACCTGGAAACCCATCTTGTGGTCTAGTATTTTGTGCACTTGCTAGTCCTCAAGCTGTTTCTCAAGATTTTGAGTGGCAAACTAGTTTTGATGGACATCTGTTATCAGCTTAACATGGTTTGTCTCTCGCTTAGCCTGGTCTGTCGCCAGCTTAGCCTGGTCTATTATGATCTATTTCAACACGTCTTCCACGCTTATACTTGCTGGCTAGGTAGGCTATTGTCCCTGTCCCTACATAATGCCCGCCTCATTGCAATTTATACTGAGGTGGCCCTTGGTGTTGCTAATTACCATCCCAAGAGAAATTAGGATAACTCTTTCAACTGGGGTTGTAAGTATTTATGTATCCTTAATGACCTCTTCATTTGGGTGCATTACCCACAACGTTTATGGACTCTGGATTGGCACCACAAAAATTAGCCATATGCTTACTACTGCCACATACCTCAAGTACGTTGCTGTTGTTGGATCATATTCACTAGAGCCTATTACTATATCAAATTTAGGTTGTTGAGGTGGGTAGTCAGCATATTCTGCATAAAGTTATCATAACATCCACTTTCAACATACCTAATTGCTTTATACCACTGGTCTACTTTGTCCACCATTCTATTCTAGATTTCCCTGTAAGATCCGATTTAGCAAAGCATAAAGCTCTTCGTAAGTCTTTTTCAATGCCTATCCACTTGTAGCAGAATAAAGTAAAACTTTGGTATTGGGTTCCAACTCTCCAAAGAAGGCATTGACCAATACCTCACTAGCTTGGTAGTGATTGGGGCAGTTAATGAGCAACAATTTGAATCTATCCCAAGCTTGGTACAAGTTCTCCCCTGACTTTTGTCTGAAAATCAAGATTTCACTCCTAACTTTAGTTGTCTTCCCAGATGGGAAGATTCATATCAGGAATTTCCTATCTTGGTTGTCCCAAATAGTGATAGAGTTTGGTGCCTCAAACTTCAACCACCTCTTTGGTTCCCAAGTAGGGAGAAGTGAAACAAAGTCGACCGTACATAGTCTAATGATACCCCAAGATAAGTGTAGGTGTTGCTGATATCCAAGAAGTTCTGAAGATGGACTTAGGGATCTTAATGTGGCAACATAGTGGACTGACCATTCGCATGTAGACGTTGCACCATATTTTGCTTGAGCTCAAATCTACCACCAACAGGTGGTTTTTGAATGTTGTTCGTATCTTTAGTTGCTTGTGGAATTGCTACATCTCGAACTGGCCTAGCTGCAATCGATTTAGGAATTGGTTCAATCAGTTGTTCTACCTTCTCCTTATTGTCTTCCTGTTTGTCTTGTCGGGCCAACACAATAGGTGGAATTCGATATAATAGTCGTGACCTCCTTCTACATTGGCATAATAAAGTTCTTGGTTCTGCTAGTGGATTAGACTAAATTCCTGCAACAAAACACGACTAAGATCAAGTGTTGTCAACACTACATAATAAATCAAAACTTTTGAAAAAATAAATATTAGCAAAACTTAAAGTCCCCGGCAATGATACTGAAAACTTGATGCTTCCCTAGCACATGCATATTTATGCGGTCAAACCAAGTAATATAATAGCTCTTAAAGAATCGGGATATTGAACCCAAGCACTTTAACTTAGCTTTCAATTATATTCAAAAGACTAACTCAATAATATGTATTACGCGAGAGAGAGAATATCGATTAATTCCGACTAAATTACTAAAGTTAAACTAACTAAAACTGGTCGAATTTTTCATCGTGACTTTACCAAATTAAGCAAGCTTCCAGCCTCAATTTCTTTGATTATCAATGGTCTTCTAATTACTGATTTACAAGATTTAATTTGCAATCATAGTCTTCTGGCCTCTAATTGCCTATTTTCATTGACAACCTAACTAAATCATTGAGCGGGGATAGGCGTGAATCAATGAAAATTCATCAAAACTATTATTCCGTTTTGTTAATATGGAGCCAAAGATTAACTATTTTTTGGCTTGGGGTATGATGGAATAAAGCAAAATGGCTCTTTAAACTGTCTACTCTTCTTTCAATTGTGAAGTAACAGTTAGTCAATGCAACTTGCGACGCTCATCATAGGTCATCCGGAAACAGTCGCACTATGTTTTTAAACATAGAGGTCAGGCTGCGTACATCCGACCCCCCTTACCCTGCAAGGGCAGGAGCCTTTGAGACATTGAGGTAATGTTGTTATATTAATCAAGCAAGGTATATGGATAGATGTCATAGGTCTCCCACAAACGAATCATCCTATCTTCCTAGAATGAACAAGCTCCCAGTACCCTATGTTCTACCCATCCCCCCAACATCTTCCGAATCCAAGGTAGAGAACAAGTATATTTCACAGTTGGTCAAACTATGAAATATAGATTAAAGGAATAGAACAGTAATAAATTGAAAACTAATTCATAAATCATAAAAAGAGAAGTCTAGAACATAGTCTATGGCTATAATCCCAGAATATGAGAAATAACTACTTATTGTTTGTTTCAGAAACCAACTTAATCTAAGAAACATCCGAGGAATGAACTTAAAGAAGAAAAGTTGAAAGAATAACCCTAAGGAGATGTTCTTCGTCCTTTCTCTCTGTCCCAACAAAACATAGATAATAAAATAATATCTAAAATAGTTTATAAACCTAAATATCCTAGTATCTGACTTTTATTGTGCTAATTCCTAGCTTGCAACGCGGACTGGTTCCCTCTATGTGTATTTTTTCCATTCTAGCTGTCAAAAAAAAATTTTCATCCATCAACCCAGTCCCCGATGTGGACTGGTTTCACCACGGAGTACTTTGCACTTTTTTTGCATCGCTCGAATTTACATTGCCATCAAATGCCTCTGCGATGTGGAGAAAGTATTTTGTAGTGCATTTTGACTTTTCTTTGCTTTCTTATTCCGATTGTATTCTCCCTTATTTTCGATCATGAACTCAGACATCCATACCTATTTAAAATCCTAAAAAATACAACCAAAAGTGCTTTCAGCCAAGGATTAGAGGAAAATAATGAAATTATACGAAAAACAATCTAGCCTCTACAAATTTGTTCTCTAACTAGGCTATAAACATGGTAAAATTGTCTATAAGGCGTATAAATATTCCTAAGATCAATTATCCAACATTCACATTTTAAAATTTGACATATAACTCACTATTCTTAAAAGTCTAAAGAACAATCTAATGTAATTGGCATGCTCTGCCTCACTTTTGGAGTAGATCAGTATGACGTCTATGTTAACAATCACAAACCTGTCCAAATACGGCTTAGATGCCCTGTTCATGGGATCGATAAATACTGCAGGTGCATTAGCCAATCCAAAGGATATTACTAAGAACTTGAAATGACCATAACGAGTCCTTAAGATTGCCTTTGGAATATCACATTTCCCCATCTTTGACTAGTGGTACCTAAAATTGAGATCTATATTCGATAAAAAAGTGGCACCTTTTTGTTGGTCAAATAAATCATCTATTCTGGGGAGTGGAAATTTATTTGTTATAGAAACCTTATTCAGTTGCCGATAATCAATGCACATCTTAAGGGACTTAAACTTATTAGGGGTCATTCTATATGAAGGAATGCAAATGGGTTGCGTACCAGGAAAGGCGTCAATGACAAAGTCGATTTCTCTATTAGGATAGACTCTGGGAAGTTCCCCAGGAAACACTTCAGGAAACTCATTAACAATCGAGACAGAGTCGAGGGATGAAGACTCCATATTGTCACTCTTAACTCGAACTATATGGTAGATACACTCTTTAGAGATTATCCCTTTGGCCCCATGTAGGAACTGAATTTACCTTTAGGCACTACTATCCTTCCACTTTATAAAAGGTTATTTTAAAAATTGAACTTGATGGTTCGGGTTCTAAAATCGACAGAGACATAAAAGGTATGAAACTAATCCATGCCAAGAATCAAATAAAATTCAATTATATCTAACTTAACCAGGTTGATCAAGGTATCTCTATGATAGAAAGATATAGTATTGTCTCTATAATACTCTTAGGTAGAATAGATCATCAGCGGGAGTAGAAATATTGAAAGGCTCAAGTGGACACTCAAGGATATCTCAAACTTTTTGGCCATATAAGGGGTCACAAAAAAATAAGGTAGTACCCCAATCAAGCAAAGTATACATATCACCTGAAAAGGCTTAGACCATATCAGTAACAATAGCTGGCGACTTCTCCTAATCCTCGGGATAGGCCATAACATACAAGTAGTTTTTGCCCCCATTTGTACCTGATGTAGCACCTCTTTGGTGAGCTCGGGTTAGTGTTGCCGAAGAAGAATGGGCCTTGCTACCTCTCTCATTTTGTCTTCATATTGTACACTTCCTCTGTATGTGACCCATCTTACCACACTTGTAGCATCCATTAGTCCCCTCCTGATACTCTTCCAAACAAATCTTACCATATTTTCCACAATGTGGCTTCCCCCTTGAACCTTGGGCCACACTTCTTTGGGATTACGAAACTTGCATTTGGAAATTTTGATGACTCTACGCTTTCTAGTTATCCCTCTATTTGGCATTGGTGCACTTGTTGGAGATGGATTATAGCTCGAAAACGTCTTCTAGAAAAAGGATTAGGGCCCCCTTTCTTTGCTTGTGTTAGCTAGGGTTATGTGTTGTTCATTTACCTTTCATACTCATATGTTCCTCCCTATCTTTCTTCTTGTCCTCCTTGACTTACAGTGCATATACCATGATTCTGGAGATATTCATATCTGAAATCAACAATGACGCCTTACACAACTTCATATTTTTGCCTAAGCTAGAGATAAACTTCCTTATCTTTGATCTCATTCTAGGACTATTTCTAGAGCATATTTGGATAGCAGGATGAACCTTAGAATAATGCTTTATTTTACAGTAATCCCTTTCTGCTTTTATATTTACAAACTTTTCAACCTTCACTTCCTTCAACACCTTGGAAAAGAAGTGATCAAGGAAGACCTTCTCAAACTCATTACAGTAGTCGGCTCCCGAAAGCTAGAGCTAGGGGTAGTGAACTATGACTACTACTTTGGTCAACCACAAGCTAAGTCACCATGGCAATGGCTCCTCTGAAATCCATATCTGAAGTAGGAGAAGGCTTAACAATAGGATCTAAGAAGGCCGAATGGACCTGACAGTCACCTCCGGCCTCTTGTCCTTGTTTAAGGAGGCACCTTTGGTGGGGGCATCTCAATATTTGAAGATAGAGTATTCCTTTGGTTAGAAGTTCATTTAGGTCGTATGATCTGCAAATGTGTAATATATGAGTTAGATGGGAACTCTTATAGAGCTAATCTCTATCGCACAAGCTCAGAATGCAAAGAAGTCAGATAATTTTCAATGTCTTGTCCTCTTGATAATAAAAGTGGTGCACAACACATCATAAGAAAATATCTACCAGACATGGCTTCATAAACACCCTAGGACTCTAGAACTCTGTACCATGATACCAAGTTTGATACCAAGTTTGTCATTTCCTGAGAGGGTATTCTAGACGTGACTGGTACTATAAAATCATTGCTAGTCCCCAAATAAACTACTTGGCTCGATCATTCATTCAATCAACTATGGGAGACTCATTATGCATATAGAGAACATTTTAGTGGTCAATCAATTAGTGACTAACAAAGTAGAGGTTTTAAAAACCAACAGTCTAAATCAATTCACCATTTCAAGAGTAGTTTGATCAAATTAGTCTAAGAAACAGAAACATCAACTCTAATCCATCATTTGTCTATGAAGCCTCTAATTATAAATATCTAGGTGGTACCAATAATAGGTTCACGGCTACCTCAAAGAAATAAAATAAATAATAAATCTAATGAGGAGGTACCTCTAGTGCGAGAATCTCAATGTTTGAAGCTAAAGCATTCTTTTGCTGACAATTCGCTTAGGAGACATGATTTGCAAATGCGCAATGCACGAATTAGATGGAAACTCTCATAAAATCAAGCTCTACCACATGAGCTCAGAAGGTGAAGAAGTAAGATAATTTTTAATGCCCTATAGCCTCTTAATTATAAATATGGTGTAGAACATATCCATAGGCAAAATTCTACTAGACACAACTTGATAAACACCTTAGAACTCTTGAATTCTATGTTAATACCAAATTTGTCATGTCCTGAGAAAATACCCTAATGAACGACTTGGATCAACCACTCATTCAATCAACAACAAAAGACTCAATCAAGCATATACAAAATATTTTAATGGGTAATCAATCAGTGCCTACGAAGTAAAGTTTTTAAAAATCAACAATATAAATTAATTCACCATTTCAAGAGCAGTTTGATAAAATAAGTATAACAAATAGAAACATCAATAATATTTCGTCATTTGTCTATGAAGCCTATAGTTTGAAATATCTAGGTGGTGCAAATTATAAGTTTATGATTATCTCAAAGAAATAAAATAAATATTAAACTCCAATAAAAAGCACAAACGAATTCTTCGAGTGTAAGAAGGTCTTACCATAGTGTCTTGGGTGAAATAGACTGTAACGCCTGTTGATAATCTCTAGCATTTGTATATGCATCATAAAAAGATGCAGTGTCAAATAATATCCGTGCATGAAATGTACAGTATATAAAATAATTGTAATACTACAAGCTCAAGACACATTCAACTCAGGTAACTGAAAATGATAACTCAATTCAGATTAATGACTCACATTAGTGAAATAAATAAAAGTTTAAAGTAAAACTATGATTTATAGAATATTAGCAATAAGAAACTTAATTCAATTATCTTGAGTACTATCATGTTCAAATTAGAAATTTCTCTAACCAACAACCATCACCTATAAGTTGGTGATGTATAATGAAGTGACGTCGTTACTACACTCATTTCATACTTTGCCATAGTAAGGGACGATCACTACTATTGGATCCACAATCAAATCAAGTCCTCTTTTGGGGACAATAAGGAAGCATCCAATTTTAACGGTTCAATCCTCTCCTACGCTAGCTATGTAGTTATTGGGCTTGAGATATTATTTTTGTCATCCAATTCGGTGTTTAATACTCTTCTCAAGACTCAACATGCTCATAAAACTCCAAAATAACTAGTTCAATCAAGACATTTAGTTAGTCTCATTCGACTCTTATCAATTTAGCAATCAACTCACGCTCAACTCATTCAACCACTCATGCTTTCGATTTATTACCATCTTTTAAAAGCAATGTATGTTTGTATGGTTGTTTAACATTAATTTGTATCCAAATACTCTAGTTCAATCTTGCAGATAAAATGGAAGGACCTTTAAAGACTACTCAAACTACATTCATATTCATCTCATTCTCCTTCAAGACATTTATAATTCATGCTTTTTAGTTTAATCAATACGTAGAATTACAAATTTTTATGCAATATTTAGTTAGGATTCATATTAAAAAGGCATAAGCAATTAACCCAAGACTGAACACATAAATATATTAATTTATACGATGATATGTAAGAATTTTACTAGGATTTAAGATAATTTTCAAAAACTCAACCGTTGAAGCCCAAGGGACTCAAACTTGAACTCAACTCTACCAAGGGAAGTTGTAAGACACGTGAAAAAACATAATTCAACATTTTAGTTTGCATTACACACCAAAGATGAAGATTGGACACTCAAAAATCAAAAGTTTGACTTGATCCTCTTGAATCCCCATCTCTTCTTTTCTCCGAATTCACCTTTCTCAAAGTCTAAGTGTGCTTATGAGTACATTTAGAAACCGATAAGGGCTAATTTCGACCTCAAAACAATGTGGTTTAGGTGTAGGAGGGTTAGAGAAATGATCAAAATTTTCCTCATTAAGACTAAGATCGGGCCACAATTTGACTTGTCATGAAACAAGTATGTGATGTGGACTTGCTCCGCCTCAGTTATTCTTTTCAAAATTTTGTGATGGTGATTTTTCTACCAAGATTGACCATGTTTATGAACTGAACTGATCGCGTACTCTTCTAACTAAGCGATTTTGCTACGAAAAATTATCTTGCGAATCTCTTAGCCAAAAATTTTATCGAAACCATTTTTGTACTTATTTTTGTACCCTTTTTGATTCTTCTGCTCAGTCTTAGCTAAAACGACTTGCAAGTTACATTTTGATCTGATCTTAAGCTACGATACTTCAGGGTATTATAGAAACTCTATGATCACAAGTTTTACATGTTATGAACAATGTTCAATAAGGTCTTGAAGATCGATTTATGGATGTTTATAATTATAGAGGCTACGAGATATTTAAAAAATTTAAACTACAAAGAAAATAGGTCTTTAATGAAGAAAAATTCGATCGCAAAAAGTATAAATTCGATCGTTATTAGTCAACAATGATCGATAAAAATCCTGTTGTCATCGCTCGTTAGTAGTTCTGTCGTTATAAATTAACAGGCAGATTAAATCTGGTTGTTAAAAAAGCTTTAGTGACGACAAAAATCCAATCGTTGTACCTTTCTTTCAACAACCAAATTTTTCCTTCATTGATTGATGTTCTAGTTATTAAAAAAAGGGGTCAAGCTCGGTGCACTTCTGGGGAATGATCCGACCACAAAGATCTATTATACGATAGTCTTACCTTATATTTTTGTTAAATGCTATTATCAAGGTTTGAATTCATGACCTTCTGATCATATGACAACAACATTACTAGTTACTGCAAGACTCCCTTCAGTTCTAGTTATTAACCCTTAATTATAAGCACAAATCAAATCAACAAAAATGCAAATTGCATATGGATATACATATAAAAAACATAAAAATATGTGCACATATGAAAACAAACAAATTGATTATATTCATATAAAATTTCATAGTTCACTATAAAGAATGATATTGCGTAAAGTTACAAAAATATAGACATACAAATTTGTATAATACTATAATTTTTAATTCTTAATTAAAAAAAAAAAGACCAGATTATCTTTAAACAATTTCTGAAATATGAAATATATTCTTCTTGTGCTTCAAAATTTTCTGTCGCTTATACTTCTTTACACTTTCTCTGAGGATGAGTTCTTCAAACTGCATGATCTGTCAAAAGACAAGTATAAAAACTTTATTTAAAGTTATTAATAATACTCCTAATAACTATTATTTTCTTTTTCATAAAATCAAAGATTAACCACGATGAAATATAAAATTTGATTCTGTTCTCACAACCAAATAAAAAGAAAGTTGGGTTTTCTGGTTCTAGACATAAAGTTGTTTGTTTTGTATTTTGCACCTTAAGTTATTGATTTTTTGCATATTCATTCATGCATAAAACCCCAGCTTCTTTTAGTTTCACTTTCGATACTAAAATATTCACCTAATATAAATAATTCAATATCGTTAAAATTATTATGAGATACAAATCAATTATATCATCTTAAATTTTAAATAATAGAAAAATCATGATTTCTTAAGTAATTAGTTGTTGATTATGCATTATGTAAAGCTTTTTAAAATTTTCTGTATGTAAGAATTTCACGTTATACTTTTCTAACTCAAAAGAATGATTTTTCTTTATATACACCTGTTAGTTTCAGAACCAATAATGGAAAAAATTGACACAAGATATATTTTTTATTAGAAAAAACATTATTACTGAATACTGATTCTTAAGTCTATTGATCGAGGTAATTTGCAAGTGGAGAAACATCTATCCTCTTGAAAAAATTACTTACGACCAAATTTATATAACTTTTCTACCTTACATTAATGTCATAAGCTCATAATTATATATTAAATATATATTATTACTTCTATTTTTAGTTTTTGTTTCATTACAATTTTTTGTTTAATTTTGACCTACTTCATCTTGCATCTTTAAAAATGTCAAGTAAAGATGAATAAATTGTCTTTCAAAATAAAAACATATATAGAAACTATATCAAGAAAATATTTAAGTTCAAAAAAATTGTGCCAAAAAAATTGTAACTAAATACTTTTATAATATTTCAAAATTTTATATAATTGACTATAATAAGAATGCTGGATAGAATTATTAGAAAATAATACATTAATAATTTTTTCTTTTTATTAAACTTTTTTTAATGAAATAAGCAAAATTATAAAAGATGAACGATTTTTATCAGAATGATTAACAAAATGCCACTTGTTGTACTTATAACATGATTAATCTTTTTGCACTCATAGTAATTAAAACATATTTTACACTAACTAATATGTTTTAGATGGATGTTATGCTTTTTAACAATCAAATTTGTCCCCTCGTTAATGTTGGATTAAAATTTATCTTTAACGATCGGAAAAAATTTAGTCACTATAAGTGTATTTATAATAATTGGAAAAAAAATTGGTCACTATAAGTGTATTTAAATGACCAAAAAAAATTAGTCGCTATAAGTATATTTATAACGGTCAAAAAAAAATTTGATCACTATAAGTATATTTGTAACGATCAGAAAAAAATTTGATTCTTATAAATGTATTTATAACGACGGAAATTCATTTTCTTTCGCCAAAAAATATTCAGTAAAAATCTTTTTTTCTTATACTGTTATCTTTTTTTTTCCTTTTAGTTGAGCTATTAAAAATCAACTTGAATAATAAATCTTCAGTTTCATTTTCTCACAGATGCGTCTGCGACTAGTAAGCACGATCTAGTGCCCAAGACCAAAACCATCACTAGAGGTAGAGGCGTGGAAAATGATGTAGTACTAGGTAGAGGACACCAATTATTCTCCTAAATACACACAAACATATAGAAATTTTAATATTTCCTTACCTCATTTAATATAAGAATCGTTATAATAATTGAGAAATAGAGCACTGTTTAGTTAATCATCACATTCGTTTTTACGTGGCTATATGTTTTGTTGCCTTATTTATATTGTGATGATTTTTATTAACAAAAATTATTATTCTTATATTTATCTTTTCATTTCTCTTTCACTATTTTTACTCTCTCATTATTGAATATTCTAAAGTCTCAAACGGTCAAACCTTTTACACTATCCTAAATCCATTATTCTATATTTATACTGAAAAAAAATATCAAATTTATTTTTTGATATCTTCTTCAAATTTCAAGCACTAACACTAATCAACACTATTTTTAGTGTCATTATATACACTTATCGAATTCAATCCAACATTATTGCAATATCATTATATAAACTTTTAAATGATTTAGTCAGATTTTGTTATTTTAATTTTATATCTTAAATCTTTCATATATTATTTATATTCTTATTTTATAATGTTTGTGTATACCTTACCTCTCCATTTCCATTTATAGGATTGTAATAAATATATTATAATTATTCAAATTATATATATTAATTAAAAAAGAAATTTTTCTATAAATTTTTGGACAGCCATGAAAGAAGATAAAACTCTCTTCTTTGAGACAAATATCAATTATTGCTGCGCAACCTAAAATTATTCGATTAAGGAATTTTACTCTTTTTGAAATAATTAAGTATAATTGGTCCCACACCAAATAGTTCAATAGCTCCTATTCCTCTAACAAAGTTATACTACTACTATATATTACTTTATTCTTATATTGATATCCCTATATTACGAATATTCAAACTTGTATGTCGTTTATCAAAATATCTCAAACTTTATGCAAACTCAAATATTCTTATTTATCAAAACAACTTCTTTAATGGGCACTAGCTAGAATCGTATATAAATGTGCCTTATCAATTTTTGAGACGTCACAGTATTATTATGTCTGACAATGTTTTGAGAAGAAAAATCGAAGGCTTGATCATCTGAATAATGTGCACGAGTAGAATTTTTTTTATTATAATTATAGTACATGCATGGTGTCACCAATATAATAT
>JAOTQR010071942.1:0-13238 GCA_025774065.1 Solanum ossicruentum | reverse complement strand
CTTAGCCTATTGATCAATTAGGTCCCAAACTTTTCTATTTTGATCCAATTGAGGACTTCCGACTCCAACTTAATTATAACCACCCTATTCACTTAATGCTCTAATCAAATACCAGAAATATACTTAAGTTTAATTTAGCCGACGTCCACAACGAAATTTCCCAATTGTATAGCTATCATTAATTAAAATAATTACGAGGTCTAACACTTAGTACATAGCAAGAGATCATAAGCAACGTCCCCAAAATAGAGGACTCATCAACAAGATTGAGAGATAATCGTACTAGCCACGTGGACAGGGAGGATGATCAAGTTGTGCTCCGGTTCCTACATGGTGACATCATGTAGGCACAGAGTATGTGTTAGTACATTTAAATGTACTAAGTATATAGGATGCAATCCAACAATAGATAGACGTCATAGGGAAAATGCATAGTAATTCTCAATCGATAGCATAATAGCAAGATGGCATATGTGAATGATGCTTGAAGTAAAAATCAGACTTAAATAGAACTTAGCACATGCGCAAGAAGTGACCATTCTTAGTGCAATCCAAGGCCTACCACCTCCTTGGAGAGGTGCATGAGGTACAAAACCCTTCATGAGGTTGATGGAGTACAAACTCCCTAACAAGGTTGATGCAGTACAAACCCCCCAACAAGGTTGATGGAGTACAAACCCCCCAACAAGGTTGATGGGTACAAACCCCCGACAAGGTTGATGAGTACAAACCCCAAATAAGGTCGCACGGGTCTTCCACCTCCGAAGCGAGGCGATCAAGGTATGAACCCCTCAACATGGTTACTTGGGCATACAACCTCCCGAGTGAGGCTTGGTCATCTCCAACACTATAGAGATAATATCACATACATACATTTCTTTCATCATCATATACATATATTTCTTTCATCTTCATATATATACATTCCTTTCATCATCATATAGTCATTCAACTCATAAGACATGCATTAGACCTTCAATTCCTCAAGAAATCATAATCCAGATATTTTTTCAAACACTTGATGAGTGTGTAGTGCTAGTGTAAAACCATGCAATTCAAGAGTGAAATCATGCTATAAGATCCAATGTAAAACCATCAATAGATACTTGGCAATACCCTCAAGCAATATACATCAAAAACCTTCATCAACTCTAATAATATATCTTAGATTCATAGCCCAAAATATAGTAAAATAGTCATAATTTCATAAACCCCAGCATAGTGTGCAGTGAATTTCATAATACCTAAGACCCATGAGTAAATCAACTTTAAATCATGCAAATTAGAGTAAAAAGAAACTTGGGTATCATGGGTGAATGGAACCCAGGAAAGAAACCCACATACCTTAGCTTTGGAGATGAACTTGATGAAGATTGGAGATGGAGACCTAAAGCTTGAATGAGAACCTTGAAATATGGATGAGTTTGAGACTTGAATTTGGGAGATGAAATATTGGCTAAGTGTTTGAGTAAGTATTGGGGAATGTTTAGATGATATGAGGGTGAAAAATGGATACGTATAGGTATTTTCCCGTTTGCGAACACTTAGGCCCAAGACTTAAAAATCTTGGACAAAAGTCAAAACTGGACAAAAAATACACAGAGGCGCGCCCTGGGCGCGTCGCGCCAGGGACACCTAAACCTCACCGAAATTGGCATTTTTCGAAAATAATAATTACTAATCATTTTTTCTTAAATCAAGGTTAGACCCATCTCCCGCTCAATTTGACCCCTTAAACAAGAATATGAAGTTGGATTTTCGATATCGCGCATGGATTTTAGGATATATGAAAACTATGATTTCGGGCACTTTCCAAGCACATTTTCGGACACTTTTTAGGGTCGTTACAATGTCTTCCCCTTAGGAACATTCATCCCCGAATGTCAAAGAAACTTAAATGAGAGATACAAACATGACAATTTTAGCCCACATAAGGATGCAACAATACACTTAGACATCATTTCAAAAACTCTCATCATAAGTATAAAATCATCATGAACTTGTCAATTTAAACATGAATATATCCATATGTCATGGGATGAACATAGACTTGAAATTACATAGGGGACTTAGATTGACACCTTAGGCTTGAGTGGAGTTGAAAAGATAAGGATATTGCATTTGCATGTCCGCTTCAGTCTCCCATGTAGCACTTTCAACTTGTTGATTCCTTCAAAGGATCTTAACAGAAGCCACGTCCTTGTTCCTCAATCTATTCACTTGCCTATCTAAAATCTGAACCGAAACTCTTCATAAGTCAATTTTCGTCAACTACCCCTACGACATCAAGAGGCATAATAGCATTAGGATTACCCACACACTTCCTCAACATAGACACATGAAAGACCGTATGAACCAATTCCATTTCTCTAGGAAAATCCAACTCGTAGGACACCTTATCGATCTTTCTCATCACCTTATAAGGGACCACATATCTAGCACTCAACTTGCCCTTCTTACCAAAACAGACCACACCCTTCATGGGTGACACCTTCAAATACATCCAATCACCAACTTTGAATTCAAGATCCTTTCTCCTCACATAGGCATAGGACTTTTGGAGACTTTGAGCCATATTCAACCTTTCTCTAATCATCCTAACCTTTTCAAGAGCCTCCATAACCAGATCTAGTCCCAAAAAGGCTACCTCAACAACCTCAAACTACCTAACCGATAATCTACAACGTCTACCATAGAGAGCCTCAAAAGGAGCCATACGAATGCTAGAATGATAGCTATTGTTATACGAAAATTCAATCAACAAAAGATGATTATCCCAACTACCCTTGAGCTCTAATACATAATCCCTTAGCATGTCTTCAAGTGTTTGGATAGTCCTTTGAGCTTGACCATCCGTTTGAGGGTAGAACGTCGTACTAAGTTTAACCTTTATACCAAGATTCCCTTGGAAAGATCTCCAAAAATGTGAAGTAAATTGAGCTCCATGATCTGATATGATGGATAAAGGGACCCCATGCCATCTCACGAAGTCATGGATGTACAACCTAACATACTCTTCAGCCCTATATTGGTCTTAACTAGTAGAAAGTGAGCTAATTTCTTCATCCTATCAATAGTAGGTATCCTCTTCCAAGGTGATTGGGTAGGCCTCATAAATTCCTTCTCCAACAAGTAACCCAATTGTTCCTTCAACTCCTTCAACTCCGTCGGGGCCATACGGTAAGGGGGAATAGAAATCCGTTGAGTATTGGGAAGGAGATCTATACCAAAATCTATTTCCCTTTCGAGAGGAACACCGGGAAGGTCATTTGGAATGACATCAAGGAACTCATTAACAACCAGAGCTGAATCTATGGGAAGGACTTTGGACTCCACATCCCTAACCCTCACAAGATGGTAAAGACACCCCTTAGAGATCAACTTACGGGCCTTAATGCAAGAGATGAACCTACCCTTGACCACTACATCATGACTCTCCCACTCAAGGACAGGTTCATTTGAGAATTGGAATTTGACACTATGGGTTCTACAATCAATAGAAGCATAGTATGCATGCAACCAATCCTTCCCAAGAATGACATCAAAATCAACCATGTCCAACTCAACAAGATCACAACTTCTATAGACTTTTCTACAACAATAGATTCACCAATATATGTAGACACCTCATATGACTCATGCAATAATTCGGGCTCAACATGGAACTTTTTGGCAACAAAGGGGAGAACAAAAGAAAGAGTTGCACCCGGATCAATTAATGTATACACATCAAAATTAAAGATTTTCAACATACTGGTGATGACATTGGGAACCACCGCATCCCCTTTTCTCCCATGCAAAGCATATAATCGGTTGTGCCTTGGGGCACCATCTTGCCGGCCACCTATTCCCAAAGGAACTGTATTAGTACCTTGTGGGCGAAGGTCCTTACCTTTGTTGCGATTTCGAGGGCAATCCATCACCTTATGCCCAACTTCCCCACAACCATAGCAAGTATTAGTGTCCCTCAAGCATGGTCCACTATGACCCTTACCACATTTTGGACATGCACCATTAGAAACCATACCTCCAACACCTTGGGCCCTTGAAAATCATTGGCAACCCTCTTTTGAAATGCATGAGAAGACCCTTGGCCTTGATGGAACCGGCCACCCTTTTGGAACTTCCCCTCAAAACAGGCCCTCTTGGTCCTATGACCCGTCTTCTTCCTTTATTATTCTTCCTCCATTTGTTCAGCATAGGTCATCAAATGTGGTAAGTCCATGTCACCTGTCAACATAGCAGACTAACACTCCTTACTAACCAAGTCGAAAATACCCATCACAAACTTGTTCATCCTAGATCTTGAGTCGAACACTAAATGTGGAGCATATTTCAAAAGTTGGTTGCATTTGAAGGCATATTCCCTCACACTCATAGACACTTGTCTCAAATTCATAAATTCCACTAACTTAGCTTCCCTAAGTTCAAGGGGCAAGTACTGATTAAGCAAGGTCACCTTGAACTCCTCCTAAAGCACCACATAGTTGATTTCCTTCTCTTCCTTCCATTTATTGTACCATATCCCTTTAAGTTGATAGGCTATCAACTCTACCTTATCCTCCGACCTCACATCCATGATAGACAAATTATAGACCTCATCAATGAACTCTTGAGGGTCCTCATTTACCTTCGACCCATGGAATTCCAAGGGATTCATTCTCATGAAGCCTCTTACCCGAGATGTTGGTGTAGGATCATGAGGGGTATGGGCCCTTTTGTAATGTACCAAGTGATAGGATAATGTTCAAGCGAATTCCTATTGAGTTAAGTAAAATTTAAATGAAGATTATCTTAGCGATTAGCTTGGTTTAGTTATGTGATTATTAAGGTGGTCTTGGAAGACAGTTGGTATATCCTTGGTATAATTTTTTAGGGGAAATGTTATGTGAAGTTAAGACTAAAAAAATGATGTTTGTTTGCGTTTGGAATTATTCGAAATATAGATATATGTGAAGGTTGCGTAATTGACTTGTTTGGGAGTAATTCTTTTGTCATTGTTATATGGCATGCATCGCAGCCTTTGACATGCCCTTAGCAAGACTTGAGGTTATACCATACCATGCCATAGAACAATGGGAAAGGATAATGATGCCATACCTAGGTCCCACGCCCACTCCCTTGTGTTTGGAATCTTTCTTCTTTTTAAAAGTGAGTCAAAAATCCCCTTTGCACCACATGATTTTATGCCCTTTCCCCCATACATTTTGACCACTTTTTAGTGATTGAATGATCATTATAACCCCCTAAAATCAGTATCAATAACCACCTCCCCTCTACTTAGTCTCTACATCACTCTTCAAAGAAACAAAATCTCATAATCTACATTGCTCTACTCTCTCAACACTTAGGCTAAGTATTCTTCAACATCTCCACCAAGTCTCTTCATCTTCTCAAGGCTAATCAAGCAAGGTATGTGGGTTTGATTCTTGATTTTCTTTCAACCAAGAAGTCCTCTTCGAAAAATTAAATTTAGAATTACTAATTTTCAATCTTTGATTTATGTATAATTGCATACTAATTGATATTTGCTTAATTTATGGTTATTCATATATTTTATGATTAATTATAATATTTATCAAGGCTTTACATAATTTAATTCAAGCATTTTCAGATTTGTATTAGTTAAGCTAACCTATATTTTCAAGTCTTAGATCCACAAATGAGTTATTGTGATTTTATCCTAAAATGTTCCTATGATTATCGTAACTTTGTTTGAATATAAAACTTGTGATTTTAAGGTTATTGAATTAGTCCCTAATGTTATGTAAATTGAGTTATGAATTCTAGATATTTAGTTTTCATGGCATAACATGAATTTATGATTTTTGGACAAAAATAAGTAAATACAAGTATGAAATGATATTGGGTGACTTAAGACCCATTCAGTTTCATTTTGAATCTTTGTTAAGGACCTATTCTAAGTACAAGTTTGAATATGATTTATTTTTACAAGTTAAGACTTTCCAAACTAAATTAAGTTTTGATTATTTTAGTTATGCATTGTCCATTTCCGTGGGATTTTTACTTAGCACCAAATGAGTTAGGAGTGAGACTCAACCTAAGGGGTCTTAAATAAAGCTTCTAATCTCATAACTACGTACCACCATAGGATATTTTGATTATGCCCTTTTTAGGCTTTCGTACTAGTGGATCCATCTCGTATTTTCATTTTTAGAGTTATACCCTAGCAAGTTGACTCACTCTTTGGCCGATGTGGAGTATAACATCGGTATTCCATATTATAGCTCATATGGTTTTGTCGGTTATGGTCTTATTCCCACACTTATTTGCTTATGTGCTTCTCTATGCATTTTTGTTGCATTACTTTACACTTTACTTTGGAACTGAATATATTGTTTAAGCTTGGAGTTAGTCATATTGGGTAAGTATTCTTTGTCATTATATTTACTTGTTGCATTGTATACCCGCATACTTAGTGCATTCCAATGTACCAACCATATTTTTGCCTATATGCTATAATCATATAGGGACAGACGATCTACCTTATCCTCCTCCGCGTGGCTAGATTGCTCATGAAGACTTTAAGCTTTGATGAGTTCCCATTTATCGGGAACAGAACCCTTATCTTCAAAATTTGCCTTTGTTATTCAGATATTTGATATACGTTCATTTTGACTTAGTATTGAGGGACCTAGACTTGTATTCTTGGCTCTATTTATTGCCATTGTTTAGAGGTGTGTCTGGACCATTGCTACAACTTGGTATGTTATGAACTATTGAACTTATGCTTCCACTTATGCTTACAAGTTATCCCTTAGTCCCATTCCCCATATTTCACTATCATCTATTTGTCATTTACCATTTAAACCTATTTTGTGCAATTATGATTAAAGAGGCTTGTTTGGGAGCCTTCGGGTTCTCACTAGACTTGGCGGGTGTGTAGTGCTAGTGTAAAACCATGCAATTCAAGAGTGAAATGATGCTATAAAATCCAATGTAAAACTATCAATAGATACTTGGTAACATCCTCAAGCAATATACATCAAAAACCTTCATCAAATCTCATAATAGATCTTAGATTCATAGCCCAAAACATAGTAAAACAGTCACAATTTCATAAACCCCAATATAATGTACAATGAATTTTATAATACCTCAAACACATGAGTAAATCAAGTTTAAATCATGCAAATTAGAGTAAAAGGAAGCTTGGGTATCATGGGTGAAAGGAACCCATGAAACAAACTCACATACCTTAGATTTGGAGATGAACTTGATGAAGATTGGAGATGGAGACTTGAAGCTTGAATGAGAACCTTGAAATTCGGATGAGTTTGAGACTTGAATTTGGGAGATGAAATATTGGCTAAGTGTTTGAGTAAGTGTTGGGGAATGTTTAGAATGATATGAGGGTGAAAAATGGCTAACTATGGGTATTTTAACATTTGGAAACTCTTAGGCCCAAGACCTAAAAGTCTTTGACCGAAGTCAAAACTAGACAAAAAAATACATAGAGGTGCACCCTTGGCGCGTCGCGCCAGGGGCATGGAAACCTCACTAGAATTTGCATTTTCGGAAAATTAAAATTGCTAATAATTTGCTCTTAAATCGGGGTTAGACCCATTCTCCACTCAATTTGACCCCTTGAACAAGAATATAAAGTCGGATTTTCGATATTGCACATGGATTTTGAGATATATGGAAATTACGATTCTGGGCACTTTCAAGGCACATTTACGGGCACTTTTTAGAGTTGTTACAAATTAAAACCATTCCATCAATACACCTCTCTCAGGTCATCAATATTAGGCACGCATAATCTACCTTGGTACCTAAGGGCACCATCTTCTAGTTGGGATGAAACCTCCACTTTACCATCCTTAACCAAGGTCTTCAACTCTAGCAAGGCAGGGTCAAGATCTTGTATCGACTTGACTTCCTTAATCAAAGAAGATTTAGAACTATCAACAATCACTTCATCACCATTTTCAACTTTATCCAACCTAAACCCTAGCCTAGCCAACCAGTGAACCTCTCTAACCACCTCTTTGCCACCATAATCAGTACAAACAAGACTACCCAGGAACACTCTACTTAGAGCATCAACCATAATATTAGCTTTGTTGGGATGATAATGTACACTTATGTCATAATCTTTAAGGAGCTCTAACCACCTTCTTTGTCTCAAGTTAAGATCTTTTTGTGTGAACACATATTGGAGACTCTTGTGGTTGGTAAACACATCAACATGAACTCCATACAAGTAGTGACGCCAAATTTTCAAAGCAAATATTACATCACCAATTCAAGATCATAAGTGGGATAATTTTGCTCATTCACCTTAAGTTGCCTAGAGGCATATGCTATCACCTTGACATTTTGCGATAAAACACACCCCAAACCAATTCTTGAGGCATCACAATATACCACAAACCCTTCCAACCCTTCCGATAGAGCCAAGATAGAAGCGGAGACAAGTTTATCTTTCAAAGTTTGAAAATTGTTTTCACATTCATCAGTCCACACAAATTTTACCTTGTTTTGGGTAAACTTTGTCATAGGAGAAGAAATAGAAGAAAAGTCATTCACAAAGCTCCGGTAGTAACCCGCTAAACCCAAGAAAACCCTAATATCCGACGGAGTTAAGGGTCTAGGACAATTTCTTATCATCTCCATCTTCTTAGGATCCACCTTAATGCCATCACCGAAGACCACATGTCCTAGCAAAGCAATCTCTTTCAACCAAAATTTCACATTTTTCATATTTAGCAAACTACCTCTCATCCCTCAAGATTTGCAACACCACCCTCAAGTGATTCACATACTCTTCCTCACTCCGGGAATAAATCAATATATTATCAATAAAAACCACCACAAAACATGTCAAGATAGGGCTTGAAGACCCTATTCATGAGATCCATAAATATAGTTAGTACATTATCAACCCAAAAGACATTACCACAAATTCAAAGTGCTCATACCTAGTCCAGAAGGCCGTCTTGGGAATATTACACTCCCTCAGCTTCATTTGGTGGTATCCGAACTGAAGATCAATCTTAGAAAAGTGACTAGCCTATTGTAGTTGATCAAAAAGATCATCAATTCTCGGTAGAGGGTACTTGTTCTTTATGGTAACCCTATTAAATTATCGGTGATCAATACACATTTTAAGGGAACCATCCTTTTTCTTCACAAACAACACCGGTGCACCCCAAGATGACTTACCAGGCATTATAAAATCCTTCTCCAACAAATCCCTCAATTGATTCTTCAACTCCTTCAATTCCGTCGGGGCCATACGATAAGGGGGAATGGAAATGGGTTGTGAATCGGGATGGAGGTCTATACCAAAGTCTATTTCCCTTTCAGGAGGGCCACAAGGAAGCTCATTGGGAAAAACATCAAGAAACTCATTGACCACCAGAACCGTCTCAATAGGAAGGACTATGGACTTAACATCTCTAACCCTCACAAAACGATAAAGGCAACCCTAAGAAATCAACTTTTGGGATTTAAGACAAGAACGAATCTGCCCTTGATCACCACATCACGACTTTTCCACTCAAGGACGGGCTCAATAGAGAATTGAATTTAACACTATGGGTTCTACAATCATTGGAAGAATAATATGCATGTAGCCAATCTATCCCAAGAATCACATCAAAATTCATCATACCTAATTCAACGAAATCACAAGGCAAGACTTTATGCAATATGAACACGGGATAATTTCTATATACCCTTTTAGCAATAAAAGACTCACCAACCGAGGGGTAAACACTTCATAAGGCTCACACAACAATTCGGGACTTACAGGAAGCTTTTTAACAACAAAAAGGGCAACAAAAGAAAGAGTGACACCAGGATCTATCAATACATACACATCAGAATCAAAAACCCTTAACATACCTATGAAGCACCATGCCAAGTCTAGTGACCCCTTGAGCGGTATGGTTGAGAACATCGACAGTCATCCTCATAATCCCTAGTAAATCATGGACAATGTCTCGACTCGTGATTCTTTGCGCACACTCGAAGTATGCACTCGAACTAGCCAAACAATCTCCCAGATGGTACTTTCCACACTTGTGGCACGGAGGAGAAGCTTGAACACCAGCACCCTTGCCTTTTGTTTGATTATATAGAGAATACACAATCTTGTGGCCCATCTTACCACACCAAAAGCATGCACCCATGTTCCTCCAACATGTGCCACTATGATTCCTCCCATATCACCTATGATGGGTCACTCCACCATTGCCACCGGGCTTAGCATATGGAAGCCTATTTTCAAATTGAGCTCTTCTTCTCCCTTCCCTTGAGACCACTGGGAAATCTCTCATCTTATGCCCAACACTGCCACACTTGGAACATTCTTTGGTGCCCACCAAACACCTTCCTTGATACTTCTTGCCACACCCTTGACAAGTGGCAAAAAGGATCATTTTCTTCTTGTACTTGGGAACCAGTAGACCAGTATAAGATGAGGCACCACCAACTCTGGCCCTCTTAGCCTCTCTCTCCTTCCTATTGTCCCTTGAAGTCTCGGGTTTGCCCACTTATTGATTGAGTTGAGCAGTTACAGCCATGGCCAATGCCATAGAGCATTATGAACCTCTACATTTGACATGTCACCGTTGGGAAGTTGACCCTCAAGTGAGAGATGGTTACCGTCCTGTCCACTATTCTGAATTGCTTGGGACATATTTTGAAACATAATGGTTAGGGATCAGTAATGAGCCTTAGGGGACTTAGCTCTACTGCACGACATAGATCATAAAGAAGTGAAGCATTTTCTAAAACAACTCATAGCCTCCCATTCATGGTTGTGGCGCGATTCACAGCCATGAATAAGACTCTACCTGACGCGGTGTGTTGGATTTTCAAGGATAATAAACAAACTAGTGCACTGATACCAAGTTTGTCACGACCCAAGCCTAGCGCCTAGACGTGACACGATGAATGGGGAACGGGAAAGGACCCCAAACAAGCCTCTTAGCATATAATCACACATCCTTGGTCGCGGAAGCAAGATAGGCATCACAGGTTGTAATAAAAGGGAAGCGGGAGTAAGGAAAGTCTTGATAATCACAAAGCAATAAAAAGTCAAACTCATGGCATAAATACATCATAGTATCCAACAACACCTCTAACTTAGAGTGGAGTGGAGGCCAAGACAATTCTCGGGCTTATCCTCATAATAGTAAGTATTCAACATAAGAAGGAGTCTCAATATAACATGAAGTAAGTGCATATTGTTCTCAGAATTAAGGACTCACCAAAGCTTTCTCCACGAATCGAACTAGTCACGTGGAGGAGGATCAAATGTTGCTCTGTTCCTACATGGTGATATCAATGATTACCCCATATCAGTAAAAAAATGGTCTACTTGCCAAGGTAAATCATACTTCACCTTACGGGAGTCCATCCCATTTCGAAGAAGTAGCCCCTTTACGCGAACCAGTCCCATTTCGGGGTGGATTTCATGATAAAGTGCACTAAATGGATCCATTAGTATAGCAAGGGTAATAATCATAATCCTATATTGGCACATAGTTTGAGGAAAGGAGTATGGACCCTTGAAGATAGTCCACGCTGACATCCAATCCATCGGTGCTAAGTCTAATCCCACAGAATACTTGAAATAATCATAACTTTAATAACTTGTAATAAACATGAAAACATGACATGAGTAGCTCTTAAACATACTTGACCTCTAATGGTGAGCCTAACTTGAAACATGAGAATAGATCATAACCATACATGAACCCTTGCTTGAATATGAATGGCTCACAAGAAGTAAAATCTTTAAATAGGGCTTAACTTGATACTTGCAACATTATAGATACTTTTCATGAATTTAATACATACTTGAAAACCCTTACATCATCATATAGTCACTTGATTTGTCAATCATGAATTAGATCATCAATAACCTGAGAATTCTTAACTTGACATTTTATCAAACACTTGGTGGGTGTATAATGCTTGTTCAAAATCATGCAATTCAAAAGTGTAAACAATATGAGAAAACTCAATGCAAATTAACCCACCAACATATAGTAAAAACCTCATATAGGATACCTTGAAATCTATCATCAAATTTCATAATAAATCATAGTTTCATAGCTCAAAACATGCATAGTCTCAATACACAAAACTCATTCATAGTACAAGCTTGAAATAGATAGTCATGTATAATAAATCAATATTTCATAAAACACCAACATAATTTATACTCATAATCCATAATAGAAGATACCCATAGATAATACAACTTGAAAACATGCAATTTTCATAAAAATGGAGATTGGGCTCCATAGGTGAAATGACCCAATGGATGAAACCCACATACCACAAACTTGGGTTTTCTTGAGATGATCTTGAAGAGAACTTGGAGCTTGAGGAGAATCCTACAGTTCTAAAGTTAGGCTTGAAATCTTTGAAAGTTGAATGAGATATTTTGCTAAGTCTTGGAGAGATTTTTGAGAGGGTCTTGAGTGATATACAGTTGAAAAATGGCCAAGTATAGGCATATTTATGCATAAGTGGGCAAGGGGCTATGACCCCAATGCCCTTGACCGAGATAGAAAAATCAAGGAAAATAATACACTGGTTCGCGCCCTTGGTGCGACGCGGAACAGGGCCGAACTTTCCTCCAACGTTGATCTGTGGACAAGCGCGGATGGCCTCTGGAAATCGTAAATTAGCAAAAATTATTTTTCGCTATGGGTCTTCTAAAATTGAAGTTATACCCATTTCCCACTCAATTTTACCCCCTGATCGAGAATATGAAGTCAGATTTTCGATCACGCACGAATTTTGAGATATATGAAAATTATGATTATGGATATTTCTGAAGTACATTTTTGGGACGTTTCACATTTGTACTAGTCTACACCCCAGGCGCATCGCTGCCTGGGCGCGGACAGACACTGGAATTTTGAAAATTAGCGAAAATTATTTTTCGCCATGGATCTTCTAAAATCCGATTTAGACCCATTACCCCCTCAATTTTGCCCCTTGATCGAGAATATGAAGTCGAATTTTCAAAATCACGCACGAATTTTGAGATATATGAAAATTATGATTATGGAACATTCCGAAGCATATGTGAGATATTTCACTAAACAGTATTACAAAATATGAAGCATGTAATCCAACAAAGTACTCATAATTAAGCACGTCATTATCAACAAGTCCACTAATTAATAAGCCACTGAAAGAGGTATTCACAATTCATAATAAATAAATGAAATATATAATAATGCAAA
>JAOTQR010071941.1:0-46656 GCA_025774065.1 Solanum ossicruentum | reverse complement strand
ATCAGCTGGTCATTTACAGTACATGATGTGCACAGATTATACAGTAAAGGTAAAGCTATATAAAGAACATAAGATACTCGATCCCAAAGTATAACTAAAGGTAGTCTCTTATCCTATACCAGTGCATAGTTTCATTTGAGTTGTATTTCATATACAGTATTTGCTATCTTACATACTCAGTACATTATCTTGTATTGACATCCCTTATGAGGGACCTGCATTTCAAGCTGCAGGTACAGGTGTTAGAAGATCTCCCCAGTAAAGTACAGGACATTCAACTGTTGTTACCAAGATCCAGGTTGTTCTAGAACTTTGTATGTGTTTAGAGCTTATATGTTTGCATTATATAGTTAATTCAGACGGGGCCTATCCCAAACATTAGCAGATGCTTTCTCTTGACTAGAGGCTTTTTAGATTATGTAAATTAAAGTGTGGCCATGTCTCGTACTTTAGACACCGTGGCCCTAACGGCCTAGCTATATGCATCTCCTTTTAGCTTGTTATTACTGTTTATCTTCCTAGAAGCATGCCAATCATAGAAATTCCTTTTAATATGTATGCAAAGCGCATAGATATAGGTTGGTCCTCCCGAGCCTTATCGACATCGGGTGCCAGTCTGCCCTAATGGGACTTGAAGGTGTGACATCATGGCTAAGGCAAAACCAACAAGAATGCAAACAAAATACATAGTTAAGAATTTTACCCGAAGTAATGAAGGAAAATACCACCACAAGTTGCAAACCACAAGCTTTGATAGATGGAGAATGAATAAAATGTAAGTTTGCAATCCCCAAAAGTAGGTTTTCCAATAGAAAATGAGAATCTACACTAAAAACCCTAAAATACTCTAGAGAGAATATTCAATGTCTCAATCTTGAATCTCTCTTTAAAATAAATCCAAACATAAATTATTTATAGTATTTACAAACTCAACGCTAAAAATTACACCGAAAAGACAACTTCCAATAGGTACATCTCACAATTATGACTCATAGGGTAACCTACGAGTTGTAATTGGGGTCTCATATTAGGCACTTGGCATTTTGCAATTGACTATTACGACTCACTTGTATGAGTCATTGGTTGGGCTATGACTCATATGTTCCTCTTGTAGTTTAGGGCATCAGGTTTTGGCCCAAAATTTTGTCTATCTATTTCTTGCCATGAGTCCACATATAAGAGTCTTTGTGAGACCTACGACTTGTAGAATGGCCTTATAAGGCTGACCTCCACTTGGCAGATTTCTGATTTTAGCTCTCTCTTTCTTACTAAGAGGTCACCCTATGACTTGTAGTCTGGGCTATGACTTGTAGGTGAGCTCGTATGTCCTGCACTTCAGCAAAATCTGCAATTTTCTCCAAAATCATGCCATCCTACCTTTTCTGCAATAACAACACCAAAACACATAAAAACCATAAAAAGTCGCATTAAGAACTTACAAAATCCCTTGTTTTAGGCATCAACTGTGTTGTGTCTTGACAACACATCAACACCCTCAACTTAGGATTGTTGTTTGTCCTTAAGCGATGACTCAATCTACGTAGACAATGAGAAACACATAGTAGTTATACAGATGACATATAGATCATTCACTCTAATTCAAGTACCCAACTTTCATTTTCAAAAGTAGATTTCAAAGCTACTAAGGAAAACAAAAATACAAGGATCTATTTGTCAACCCAACTATGATAAGCTAAGGAGCATCAACCTTCCGCAAACAGTGTATCAGTCATATGCTAATCAAGCAGTGCAAATGCCCTCACAGAAAAAAAGTCCCTCTTACTCACTCAAAAACAATTTGGAATTCATGAACAGAGCAAACATTCTCACTCTCATAAATGAAATTCATGCAAAATGACTAACACCATCAGCTTGCCTTTACATTCAACTTCTAGATTGTTGATACAGTGAATTTGGATCACTTTAGGACTTAATGGCTTGTAATATAGGCTCATGGGGCTTTGGTATGGCATTTTACGCAAGTGGTAACTAAAAGCTATCCTTGACCCATGTTTACCCACACTCTTACCATATTGACCTAACCATTTTCACTAAATCCACCCTTATTCTCTTTCTTCAATCTCTCCTAGATTGCTTTCATCCTCTTTTTCAGTTGTGCCTTATTTTTTACTTCATTGTTTTGCCATTCTCTTCAATCCAAAACACTTTTCTTTTCTTTTCCTCACCCGGCTCATGACTTTTTATTTCTTTCTTTATTTCCCATCTAACCACCTCATTTTCATTACTTTACCACAACAAAGGCCTCCCTTAACATAGGCTTTTAGCCTTAGGTGAAGTATAAAATATCTATTCCCCAAACTAGGGCCACCTTTTGTAGCTACCCTCAACTTAGACTTTCAGCCTCAATCAAGGTTCACATGTTCAAGGATAGATTAGGGCCAATATCAAGGTATTTAATAAAACAAGGCCAAGCTAGATGGGTGTCAAGAAAGAATGAGAGCATGGGAGGTCAAACATTTGGAACAAGGGGTTCACTAAAACATTTGGTAGATCTTTTTAGGTAAAAGAGACTAACTATAAGAAAAAGGCCTAAGATACCTTCCAAATAAACCACATCACTAAACCAATCTCAGAGTAATAAGGCAAGTTCTGAGTCCATACATGATACATGAATGCAACAAAATAAGCTCACAACACACATGACATTACACACAAAATCAAGTGTCGACCCAAAGGTCATGCTTCAAGACTCAACTTACCTTTTCCTTATCAGAACAAACATCACCAGATAATCCTATGTATGATCGCAAAATTAACCAACAATCTCAAAAATATTTTAGGGTACCGAATTTTCAATCATTCAAAAAGAATTTAAAAACTGTATATATGCCAATAGCTAATCACTACTATATATCTGTAAATTATCTACAGTACCTAAATATGCGGGTATAATAGAAATTATACATCCACAAGGAAAAAGAGACACGACAAGACAACCATCGGATCAAAAATAGGGCAAGTTATTGATTTTAGGCTATTTAGACTTCACCTTAATCCATAACCTCCCACACCCCACCAAAATTGAATTCTTTGTACTCAAAGTAGAGACATGAACAAAAACCAAATAACTGAAACATATATATATATATATACACACACATAAAAAACAAAAAATTTTAAAACTAAACATCCAAAACAAAAGTAAAAGCAACATTAAAGACAAAACATTTAAGCAAATCCAAAACCAACATAACAAAAATATTGTCCAAAAAAAAGAACAAGGTATCCATAAGTAGAAAGTAAGGGCTGGAGTCAAAAAGATCAAACATCATAGTGCTCAAGCATCAGTATCAGTCTGGTTAGCAGCATCCTGGGTCATGACCTCATCCTGGGTATGTGAGTTACCCTCTCTATGTGAAGTCTGTTGCTCCCTATCTCTGTGTATAGCCGCCGTCAGTAGCGACTCCTGCACCACCGCCTCTGGTATCAGCTCCTTCTATAGTGCTATTGGTTTATTAGTATTATACCTCTTTCGGCTCATATCTGGGTCATCAGTCTCAAGGGGCCTCTTCGCGTGGGTATATGGGCGATCCTTGAATAAGTCAAAGATATCATCACTCGTCGGTGCCACCTCCAAGACAACAATAGAAGCTTCTAACAAGTATTATAAGTCAACGTTAAACTTGGCCAACTCCTGTCTCATGGTGCTCGTATCAGTAGGTCAAGAACCCTCAAGCCTCCTCTAGACTCTCGCCTTAGATGCATCTACTTGAGCCCCTAACGCTCTGATCCTCTCATCTATCAAATTGCGGACAAATGCCTTTGCCCTCTCTTATGAGGTCTGGACCGTCTAAATGACCCATGGTTTGATCTGGCTAGCTAACTTCTACAACTGGAACTCTATTGTAGGTACCCTACGGAGAGTGCCTAAAATGCAATAGAAGAGATAAGAGAACCAACCTGCATAGTAGATAATGTTGGTGCGGGTGTACTAGCAGATGGTCTGGACTTGATCTCAATCATTAGGGAAGGCTCTGTAGTAGCTGGGGTTGTACTAGTGGTGGCTGGAGTTAGACCATGAGTTTGGGGCCCAACAGGGAATGAATTTGGGATAGGAGGTGGAACAACTCTCTATAGGCCTACAGGGTTCTCACTAGCCTTGATCAGGTTAAGATCCATGGTATGTACTACCTCTACATTAGGGTCCAAATGGAGGGAGACTCACACCCCAGCTGCATTTCTTAACCTATGTATCAGAATAGGAAAAGGCAATGAGGTCAAAGTACGAATTGCCGACTCATGGATTTAATCGGCCATGACTCGAGCCCATTCAATATCGTAGCCAGCTAGATTGTTGTCTAGTAGTATAGATCTCTCCAGGGTGATCACATTATCCATAAAGGTAGGCTTGATCTACAACGAATAATAGACTACTAACACATTACACGGAATGAGAGGTGGGATTTCAAGATCTGAGCCCCGTGGTTTGTGACCAATGTAGGCTCAAAATCGTCCTCTTATATTTGGCTAGTTATAAGCCTGAGCAACTCTATCTTCATAGCCAGATTCTTCTCGCTCACTGTTTTTCTCATTTTTGCAATTCTATCATCATACTCTGTGGTGGAATGAGGTACCCTGTAGCTTGCCCAAATTGATCTCTCTTGATAGTCTATCATCAACAACTTCACCCCGCACTAGAACTTCTCGCAACCTTGGTCGCTCTATTGTTTTCTTCCCTCGAGGAAGATCTTGGAGAATTGTGGCATAATAGGTGTCATAAAATTCCCAGACTAGATATGGCGCATACTTGTCCAAATTCTGTGATAGCCATGGAAGCCCGTGACAGTTGATTTCTTCCTCCAAGTTAGGAACTCTAATCAATCTGGAATCATTGAGTCTCGATTCCTGATGTAATTGTTGAACAGGATATCTTTGATCGTTTGGTTCCAACCCTTTGTCATATATTTCCTACATTCCTAGAACACATCATCTAGTATTTATGGGATTTGTAGTAGTAGGATCCACCAGAGGTTAAGAATTAGTCCCCTCAAGTTGGGTGTGAGATGCCTCAATGGACCCTGACTCTGAAAGTGAAAGGCCATCATCCGACACGTCTTCATTACCCTTCTCTTCAGACTAGGAGGGGCTATCTGTTTCCATCGGAACTCTTGTTTCCTGGGATCTTTTCAATGGCACATTTACTTTAGGATCAACGTGCATATTTATCCCTTCAGTTGACTGATCATCATTTGATATCTCATCTCTCAATCGGAGTCTCAAAGTTGAGGCAACACCTTTTTGATCTTTTGGAGGCATTGTATCTGAAAAGTCACAAAGCACTAGATTATGAGTTCCATGATGTTTGTTTCAACAAATGAGTCATACACATGACAACCAAATAAGAAATAACAAAATTTCTAAAGTACACCAAACTAGATACAAGTGTGCAGGTACGAGGGATAGATACGACTTGTAGAATGACCTACGACTCGTACTGTATTCTCGTAGAACCAAAGTCTCTGGGAGATCACATATTGAAATTAGATATGAGACACAGGTATGACACTTAGGGTATTTTAGGCTCGTACCTAATTCTAGAAACATTTCAAAGTCTTTTCTCGGGTCAGCGAGACCCCCAATACGAGTCGTAACAAGCTCTATGACTTGTAAGTGGGTCTCATATAGAAAAAGTTAAGGAAACATAGGTGACTGTTGCCTTCTACAAAGGGCCACTACAACTCGTAGGGTGACCTATGAGTCGTAGTGGGTCCTCATAGTAGAGGACAGAAGGCACTTCAGAGGCCTGTAACCTCTCCACATTGACCAAAACTAAATAAGAAGCACATGAAATCAATAACACACAATCAACCCTATAACAACTCTAATCACTTCAATTAACTATTATCCCACAATGCAACATGAATCCTTCCTTTTATTCAAAACATTTTTGGTATGAACAAATATTGAAACTCATCCATTTCAATGACAACATAGATGTATGGAGGCACATGAAGGGCCGCACAAGTTCATACAAGGGTATTTCACCGCAACCAAATGGGAGCACCCCAATACCCACAAATTTCAACCCTAACATGGTTTTTCCAAATAATCACTCAAGGATCATCAATCAATCTCATATAAACATAATATCAAAATTTATAATCACCAAGCAAGGGTAGATATAAAGAATTTAATCATGGGGGGAAGTAACAACTCTAGATCCTACTCTTCATGCCAACGAAATCATTTTCAAATGGCTATGCCCACTATGATCACACAAGTTCAAACACTGATAAAGAAAGATCATATCATGGGTGTGCTAAACCTAACAAAAAAATCTTACCAGATGAAAAATTAAAGATGTAATGAGAAGAAGAAGAGCCAAAACCTTATGGGAATACACTTGCTGGGAGATGATGATAGAAAAATTGTTAGGGGTTGAATGGAACAGTAATAAATAGTGTTCGAGGGTTATGAAAGAAGAAAAATTATTTCAAGGAGGGAAATGAGGAGTCAAAAGATGTTTGCCCTTTTATATTCCAAACTGAGTCAATTTTTAAATTTTGTAGATCGGGTCCACGAGACCTCGGCTATGAGTCCTAGGGTGTCCCACGACTCATAGGTTCCGATCTCGTAGCAGACCCAACACTTACAAAATTTTTGGAATTCATACCAGATCACTATAAACCCCACTTACGACTCGTAGAGAACTCTGCAAATCATAAGATTCGCTCGTAGTGCGTGGGACAACTTTCAATAATCATTGTTTCCTCTACGAGGCAGGACTACGAGTTATAGATCTTTCTACGACTCGTAGGCCTAACCATAGTGGCTGCCCCACATGCCATTTTCTCTATTATTCAGCTTTTGGTCAGTTCCTACAAATCACACATAAAGATACACCAATGTCTAGAATAATAAAACTGATCCAATGCCTCAACACATTAAAACAAGCATCAAACTATTACTTAACAATTCAAGAAAATGACTTAAACTTAAAATAGTCTAAACATAGAAAAGATACTTGGTTGCCTCCCAAGAAGCACCTTATTTAATGTCATGGCTCGACTTTGTCATCATAAGTATTTAGAATTCCTCATAGGTTGACGGATTCTCCTCTTTACTCCTTTAACGTCTTTTGTTATCTCTTTGCACAGGCTCAAGTCATGTTGCAAGTTGTTCAACCCTGCTATCAAGTCTCTATATTGCCATTGTTTGTTGATCCACCTTATAGTTCACAAACTCTTCTTACTCATTAGTCTATATGATCACTTGCCCAAGCATACGTTCAATACTAGTTAGTTTATTAGTGAAGCCTTGTTGGTGCGGTAATCTAAGCCAATTACGCACACTCTCTTTTCTAGAAGTGCTAGGGGTTCCCTTTGATGCACTAGTGGATGGTAATATTTGTTATTAAAGTGGTTGGTTGACTTGAGCGATGACAGATAACTTGTCCATGTATTCAGCAATTTCGTTAAATGGCCACCTCAAAAATGCCCAAAATAGTCCCATCCAAATAAGGCATCAGCATGCCCTTGCTGTTCGGAGGTTAGTGCTCAGTAGAAACTAGCTGCCAATTAATCATCAGTCAAATATTGGTTCTGCTTCATCTCCAAGCACTTCTTAAATCTTGTGAAAGTGAAGGTCGAATTTCACCATGGGATGTGGTTGACAACCATGGTGTGCCAACTAACCATTACCCATTGTCCCAGTCAACCTCCCCTTGGTCAAGTTTGGTTGATTAGACGAGAGCACATCAATTGAATCCTATCATTTACTTTCCTTTTCCTATTCGTCACTACCTTTGTTAGGATCATGGCCACCATCAAACAACAATTGAAATGAAGGGAAATAAACAATAAATGCAAAACCCCAATCATAGAAATGCAATTAATATAGGTCATCTCAAGTCAACTACCCATGGTTCCCACAACCCCAAGTTGTGGGTGCTTAGCTACTGATCGCTAAGGCAAAACAAACAAGAATTTAAATAAAAAACATAGTTGAGAATTTTAACCAACTCAATGAAGGAAATACTACCAAAAGTTGCAAACTACAAGCTTTGATAGATGGAGAATCAACACAATATAAGATTTGTAGTCCCTAAATATCAGTTTTCCAGTAGAAAATGAGGATCTACACTAAAATCCAAAAATATTCTAGAGAGTATTCAATGTCCCAAATATTGTATCTCTCTTTAACATAAACCCTAAAATAAAATATTTTTAGTATTTACAAAGTTAACCCTAAAAACTACATAGAAAAGACAACTGGCAACAAGTATATCTCATAGTTACGACTTATAAGGTAACCTTCAAGTCGTAATCGGGTCTTGTATCAAGCACTTAGGATTTTGTACTTGACTATTACAATGTACTGTATGAGTCGTTGCTTGGGCTACGACTCGTATGCTCCTCTTGTAGTCTAGGCCTTCAATTTTTAGTCCAAAATTTTGTCTCTCTATTTCTTGCCATGAGTCCACCTATACGAGTAGTGAGACCTACACCTCATAGAGTGGCCTCGTAAGATTGACCTCCACATGGCATATTTCTGATTTTTGCTCTTTGTTTCTTACTAGCAGGTCACCTTACGACTCGTAGCTTCGGCTTTGACTCATAGTAAGCTCATATGTCCTACACTTCAGCAAAATCTGTAATTTTCTTCCAAAATCATGCCAACCTATCTTTTCTGCAATAACAACACAACAATACATAAAAACCATAAAAAGTCGCACTAAGAACTCGTAGAATCCCTTGTTTTAGGTATCAAATATGTTGCATTTTGACAGCACATCAATTCGGTCGGTCAAAACTAATTGGCCTAGACTCTATGAAACCCTTATTGCAAATTGTTTTGTAGAAGTTCCAAACCTTAATTTTGAGGATTGGGTTTTACAGACCATTCTATGAGTCGTGTATTAAAATATGACTCACAAAGTTGGTGCTATAAAAGCCAACACTTAGGTAAAACTTAGAAAACATACCTCGAGTCCATGAGCCTTATTCACGGCTCGTAGTTTTGTCTATGGGCTATAAAGTTAGCTCATAGACTAGACTGCACAATGTTTTGCTCATTAGAAGTGTCTATGAGATGGTCTAGGGGTTGTAGATTGACTTACGGCCTATAGAACTAGTCATAGAGGCACTTTTTGATGACTTTTCACATAAGGATGGCTGACTTGGCCATGTACCTACACATACTTCATAAAACACATTGTTATCCTATATGTAACCAACCCAATGCCCAATATTACAACTAAAATGTGAGAATGTAAACTACCTATGACTCTTAAAGCTAAAAACAAAGCTACAACTACAACTATTACTTCAAAAACCTTGGGTTTAGTCCCATACAGTGCCTGATTAATTTTCGTGGAATGACTTCGACAACTTGGTCACTCCGACTTCACCAAATTCCCAAACCTCATTTCTTAAATCATCTGGCCTTTTTATTGACTGACAGATATTGAAGACAACTTCTTCATCGTTCAACCTAAATCTGAGTTGGCCAGCTTCCATATCTACTAGTACTTGACCTGTGGCTAGGAATGACCTTCCTAAGATGATTAGGACGTCAAAGTTGACTTTGCAATCTAGGATCACAAAGTTTGGGGGGAACATGAATTTCTCAACTTTAACAATAACATCAAAAGTATCCCCCTAGGCTTCTTTGTCATGCGGTCAGGCATCAACAACCTTGTGCTCGTTGGAATAGGAGCTCCTAGTCTCATCTTCTTGAAGATTGCAATGGGCATTAGGTTTATGCTAGCGTTGAGATCACATAATGCCCAGTGAACTCCACAATTCCAATAGTGCAGGGTATGGTAAAAGCGCCAGGATCTATTCGCTTTTGAACTGAGGACCTCATAGCAATTTCATTGCAATGTTGAAGCTCTTGGGAGAGCTTCTGGCTCACAGTTTGCTTCTTTATAACTAGATCCTTCATAAACTTCGCATACCTTGGCATCTTGTCCAATGCCTCTATGAGAGGGATCTTGATAGAGAGTTGTTTCAATAAGGAGAGAAAGTTCTTGAACTTGCCCTTCTCTTCCTTCTTTTTGATTCTCTTAGGGAAGAGAGGAGGAGGCCTAGGAATGGGCTTCAGCTTCTGTGGTGTCTCTGCAGAGTTACTCACCCCATCCTTACCACAATCATCTCTGATATTTATACCCTTGACCTCAACTGTCTCCTCTCGAACATTATCCTCACCTACCGGCATGGGAGGATCAATGGTACTCGTACCACCACGAGTAGTAACCGCCATGCAATTCCCTTCATTCTTTGGATTCTGAAGTGTGGTACTAGGTAATGTACCTCTTTGACACTGATTTAGTTTAATTGACACTTGACCAAACTATTGCTTAGGCTTTTGTTAGAAATAGAATGAGACTCGATTTTTCTGATTTATGTTGGAGATGTCAGATTTCATCTCCTCAGAGTCTTATCCTGTGTCTCAGCTTTCGTCAACAGGCGGTCAAATATGTCTTCAACTCTAGAACTACAAGCATTGGTGCCACAGGTGTGTGGTAGTACATTAGCACTATTACTATAACTATCTCTGTGGCCCTAATTTGAATCTCTTTCTTAGCCCCAATTCCTATCATAGTAACATCCACAATTGTCTCTGAAAGCTCCATCTCGATTATAGTTCCGACCTTGGTTTCCTTGACCTTTGCGCCAATAGTCCTGAGTGGACCCTTGGGTGTTGGTTTTGAAACCCCCCATCTTATCAGCAATAAAACAAGTGTCCTCCTCATGGTGAGATCATCATACATGGGTGCTCGCGGAGGCTGATGAACAACTACATTAACTCGTTCCTAATTTTGCTTCATCATTACCTCATTGCCCGTACCGATTCCAGCAAGCTCTTGCATAATCTCTTCATTTATTTTAGCTTTCTTTGAACCAATACTAAGAGCATATGAACTTTTGGTAGATGCTCTGTCTCTTGCCCCGATGCATAAGTGGTCTTTGACCACCCTTTCCATCCTCTAAGGGATCTTTGTAAATGGTTGATCTAAGAATATTCCCTTATAATGGTATCAGTAGAAGCTTGACTATTCTCATCCGGGGCATGGTAGAAGATCTCCACTAAGGTAGCATCAATAATTTTATGGTCCGGGAAACTCCTCAAGCACTTTGTGAACCACCCCATGTAGTATTGATAGAATCACCAGGAAGTTGCTCAATGTTGTTGGTTTGGTCTTTCAACTTGAGCTTCTTTCAACTCGGGAAGTACCTCTTCAAAAACACCTTCTGAAACTCAACACAATTGTTGATCAAACTTTACGGGAGCTTGAATAACTATAGTGCTGCATTTCCTGACAGAATTAATTTGGAGACAAGAAGTACCACAACATTCATAGATAGATTTTGTGTTCCCGTTATGATGCCACCCAAGTTACGCCTCTTTTATGAAGATAAAGTAGTCGTTGTCAAGAAATAGAACCTAACCAAGGCTAGGTTCGAACCCAACAGAATATGTAGACTACAGATAACTCAATGATTGCAATTTGAGTAATTAACCGACTTACTTACCTAGAGGGGAGGTATGCAGTAATCAATGGAAAAATAAAACTAACACACACAAGAGTAAAATCAATATGGAAAGAAACTAGGGTATTATGTGCCCCATGATTTGCTAACTCAGTATCATTAAATAACTTGATTCTTTTCAACTGTGTAGCATGTAAGATGATAAGTTAAGTTTACCAAGCCCTTGAGTCAAAGGAGAGAGGCGAATTTCACTATGTGACTTGGCCCATCTCCACAGTGTGCATAACCCTTACCTATCAGTCCTAGTACAACCTCCCCTTGGCCCAGTTTGGTTGATTAAATGAGAACACATCAATAGGATCCTATTAATTAATTTGTTTTCCTATTTTTTTACTACCTTGGTCCAGTCAGTAACACTAGGCGGCTTCTAATGTTGACCACAACTAGAAAACATGGACAACAAAGAGACTTATTTAATATATGCATGCATACTTTCCAATAATTATAAATTATCCGATTTTACCTTGTTTGTTCTTTATGGTTTTCACAACCCTAGTTGTGGATTTAGCCAATCATACTTTGTGTCAAAGCAAGAATAATGAATTGGAAGAACATAATTAAGCACTTACACAATTGAATTAAGAACAAGCAAATCCAACTTCAAAGAGAATCACAAGATTAAAGATGAAATCAAAGTACAAATGTTCTCAAAATCTGTCCAATGTAATCTCACTATTTTCTCTCTCTAACTACTGAGATCTTTGAGTACTATATGAAATCTGTGACAAATAACCTAAAAAAACCTATTTATAATGAGTAAAATATAGTTCTAAACATAATAGGATAATTGGTTGGCACGCCTTACGAAAGGGGTTTATGGGTTGTATTGCATTCCATGACCCGTAACTAGGTTCTCGTATAGTTCTTATGCAAATTTGGACCTCAATTTTATGACACCCCTCTACGACTCATAAAATAGTTTATGACTCGTAAGGGAGATTTCGTCTGACGAATCTTTATAAATTCCCAATCTCTGATCCTTAGGGCATGAACCATGTTCTAAGACTTATAAATCATTCTATGACACATTTGAATCTTCATATAATCAACTTCAGAAAATAGCCCCTCACCGAAATTGTCCACGAAACCCACTTAACGACCCGTAGAATGATCTACGGCCCGTAAAATGTCTCCTATGCATCAAAAATCAGCAACTTCTGTATTTCTTCCCAAAATTAAGGCCAACCCTGGAATCCTGCAAAGATAACACAAAAACATATAAAAGCAACTAACATTGCATTGAGAACACATAAAATTCCAAGTTTTATACATCAAAAGTGTCACATTTTGACAGCACATCAACACCCTCAACTTAAAATTGTTGCTTGTCCTCAAGCGACATAGTCAATCTATATAGATAATACAGTAACACACAGACCTCAACCCAATAGCATACATTGCATAAATTACAAACTCAAATACCCACTTTCAAAATAGAATCAGATAGCCATCTAGAAAACCAACAACGACTAGTGCACATGACAACACAACTACGACAAGTAAGGTACTTTCAACAATCCATAATCACTAATTAAGTCTAATGCTATCACTGCAATGCAAACGCCCTCACAGAAAGAAATCCCATGTCTGATACTCAATGATGTGTTCATGTATAACCTTGGGACTATGCAAAATCACTTGCTCTCACAAAATATATTTATGCATCATGCCTAATACCATCGGCTTGCCCCTATACTCATGACTAATACCTTCAACTACTTGGAATAGGATCACTTTAGGAAATTCTAGGCTTCTAACGTAGGCTTAGCGGGCTTTGATATGGTATTTTGGGATCATAGTGACCAAAGGCCTCCTTGACACTTTGTTTTCCTACACTTTTTCCCTACCAACCCTCTTACTTTCATCTTATTCTCCCTTTCTCCTATTTCAAGGTTTTCTGGGTGCTTTCTCTTCATTTTTCAGCCTTTTTCCTTTCTTTTACACTTCATTCTTCTTTTTAGCTCACAACTAAGGCATCACATATTTTCTTGCACCCAGTACATGATCTTTCCCTTTCTCCCTGTGTCACTAACTTTCCCCTTATTTTGATGTTTCACCCTTACACCATCAACCCTCAACTTAGGCTTTTGGCCTGAGTTAAGATGAACAATGACCATACTCAGAACTAGGGACACTTTTGGGAGCCACCCTAAACTTATGCTTTTTGCCTCAGTCAAAGTGCACAATGTTCAAGGAAGGACTAGGGCCATTTTAAGATTTTACAACTAAGAAGGCCAGGTAAATCAGGTGTTTGCAAAGAATAGGTACATGTTAGGCTCAAATATTGGGACCAAAGAATATATTGCACTTTTTGATGGTCATCTAGGCTATGTGGACTATTTAGAACAAAGGCCTAAGATCCTTTCCTAATCCAATTAATCTACAGTCTAACTTAGAGTAGCAAGGAAAGTTCTAAATTAGCCCAAGACATATGAATATAGCAAATTAAGCTCACACTCATATGGCATTGACTACATTATCAACAAAAGGCTCTCAGATCATGATTTTTGTCTCAATTTATCCTCACTTATCAGAACAAATGTTGTCAACACACTTAATATACATGGTTGTTATCTAGACTATCAACCAAAATTTTTGGTGGGCATCCTTTTTCAAAAAAAAACATAAAAACGTGTTATATGCCAAAGGTATTAGTACTATATGCTACAAATACTAACTAAACATCTTAAACATACCGGTTCAACAGATAGTAAATATCTATGGGGAAACAAACACAGGAAAGAACACCCCAAGATAAAAAATAGGGGTAATTATGGACCCAAGTTACAAAAACTTAACTAAGGTCCATAACTACCAACACCCTATTGAAAAAGTTGTGCATTGTCCCCAATGCACACTCTCAAACCAAAACAAAACATAAAGGGGTCAAAAATCATACCTAGGCACCTAAGGGCTGATGTATGGCTGAGTCTGACTACTCTCCTCCTGTTAGGTAGTCTCCTCACTAGTAGCACTCTGTCCTAAGGGGCCATCACCCCTCACCTGCTCTAACTCAATACTTGTCACATTTCTGCCTCTATTCTCGACTTCCTCAAGACAGCCTTGAGCTATTCCTGCTTAGTCAGCCCCACATGAAATCATGCAGCATTAGAATCATCATCTCAATAGGGCCTCTTCTCATGGGAAGGCTGGATAGGATCATCAGAAGCAATGTAATAGGTCAGGCCTCTATAAAAACCCAATTATGGGACATAGAGTATTTTATGGCTAGTGAACTATCATTCTGTACAATATTTAAACCCTAGAATTCATGACTGGGTTTCACAAACCAGTCTAGGAGTCATAAAGTGATGTATGACTCGTAGAGTTGGTCGTGGAAACCTCAACACTTAGAGAAATTTTAGGAAACATACCTGGGGTCCACGAGTCCAATTCACGACCTGTAGATTTATCTTTGGATCGTAAAGTTGGATCATATATTAGAGTGCATAAAATTTTGCTCATTGGAAATCTCTATGAGATTGTGTACAGGTCATAAAGTATTTTATATCCTGTAGAGTCAAATGTAGAGACTCTTCCTAATGCTCTTCTCAGGCAAAAATGATTGACTTAGCCCTATACCTGCATATTCTTCATAGAACATATTGTTACCATATATGTAACCAATCCAATGTCCAAAATTCCAATCACAATACAAGTAAACAACTACCTATGAGTCCAAAAACTGAAAAATAAAGCTACAACTACACTATTACATCCAAGTCCTTGGGTTGCCTCCCAAGTATGACTTAGACAAATTTGTTACTCAGACTTCACCAATTGCGCAGACTTCATTCTTCAAATCATCTAGCCACTTCATGGACTAAAAGATATTGAAGACAACCTCTTCGTCGTTCAATCTGAAAATGAGTTGATTGGCTTCCATATTTACTAGTGCTCGCCCAGTGGCTAGTAACGGTCTTCCTGAGATGATTGAGACGTATAAGTGCACCTGATAATCTAGTATCACAATGTGTGCGAGGAATATAAACTTTTCAACTTTGACCAACATATCATATAGCATCTTAGAGGCTTCTTCATCTTACGATCCACCATCAATAACAGCATGCTCATCGAAGTAGGGTCTCCTAATCCTAGCTTCTCGAAGACTGCAAGGGGCATCAGATTAATGTTGGCACCTAGATCACATAATGAGCTTGCGAACTCCACATCTCCTATGTTGTAGGGTATGGTTAAAGCATCAAGATCTTCTCACTTCTGAACTAAGGACCTTGTAGCAATAGCACTACAATGCTGAAGCTCTTGGGAGAGCTCTTGACTCATTGTGTGCTTTCTGTTAATCAGGTCTTTCATGTACTTTGCATACCATAATATTTCTCCAATGCCTCAATGAGAGAGATGTTGATGGAGAGTTTTTCATCATGGAGAAATTGTTTCAACTTGCCTTCCTCCTCCCTCTTTCTGATTCTTTCAGGGAAGGGACGAGGAGACCTACGAATAGGCTTTAACTTCTCTAGCTGATCAGTAGCTTCACTCACCCCATCTTTGCCACAATCATCTCCTACATTTTCATCCTTGGCCACAACTATCTCCTCTCAAACATCATCCTCATCAACTAGCATAGTAGGATCAATGGTGCTCTTGTGACCACAAGCAGTAAAAACCATACACTGCCCTTTATTCTTAGGGTTTTGAACTGTGTTGCTAGGCAATGTACTCCTTTGATGCTAATTTAGTTGAATTGACACACGACCAAACTATTGTTCAACCTGTTTGATAACCATGGAATGAGACTCAATTTTCTGATTAATGTTGGGTATCTCATATTTCATGCCACTTAGATTCTCATCCTGTGTCTCATCTTTCCTTAACAGGCGATCAAACATCTCCCCCAATTCTTGAGCTACTTGCACTTGCGTCAAGATTATGTTGTGGCATATAAGGACTATTTCTGAAGTGATCTCTGTGACCCCAATCTGTATCTCTCTCTGGACCCCTGTTCCTATCATAGTATCCTCCATGCTTGTCCCTAAAATCACCATCTATATTGATGTTCCGACCTTAGTTTCCTTCAAATTAACACCAATAGTCCAGATTGGATCCTTAGGCATTGATCCGAACCCCCGTCCCCCCCGTCTGGTCAGCAACAAAACATGTTTCCTCATCATAATAAGGCTCGTCATACATGAATGCATATAGAGTTTGATGAACCACTGCATTGACTCGCTCCTGGTTCTACTTCATCACCACCTCCATACCTGTGCAAATTCAGGCAATCTCTTGCATATTTTCTTCAGTGATCTTTGCTTGCTTTGAACCAATACTGACCGCGCACAAACTTTTGGTAGATGCTCTATTTAGTCTTGACAACTCCCTCCATCAATTCAGCAATCCTTGTGAATGGATGATCTAAGAACATGCCCCCAGTGATAGTGTCAACAAAAGCTTGATTGTTTTTATCAAAGGCACAGTAGAATATCCCCACCAAGGCATCATCAACTATCTTATGGTCTAGGACACTCCTCAAGCATTTGGTGAACCGCTCCCATGAAGTACTGATCAGATCACCAAGAAGTTGTTCAAAGTTGTTGATCTAGTCTTTCAAATTGAGCTTCTTTGATCTAGGAAAGTACCTCTCTAAAACGACCTTCTGCAATTCAGCCCAACTGTTGATCAAACTCTGCGGGAGCACAGATCATGACCTTTAGGATAGTATATCAAAAATTATCTCCTCACTGGAATTGTCCATGAAAGCCATATCAGAACCTTTAGAAGGATCTACGGCCCGTAAAGGGTCTTATACTGCATCAAAAATCAACAACTTCTGTATTTCTTCCCCAAATCAAGGCCAACCGTGAAATCCTTCAAAGATAACACGAAAACACATAAAATCAACTAACATTGTATTGAAAACACACAAAATTCCAAGTTTCAAGCATCAAAGGTGTTGTATTTTGACAGAATATCACATCACACTCTTGCAGACAAATGCAACATTCATTAGATGGCTATGCGGATCCTCTGACAATAGGCCCATGAATGACCCATTATTCTGTAGTATTCGAAGCAACCTAGTCGAAAACACAAACTTAGTATCAACCATTAGTCATGGAAACACAATACCACCAGTCACCTCCATAGCCATCGGGTTCAGTCAATGTTGATTCCAGTAATAAGCTTTGGGATTGAAGTCTAGTGGTTATGGAGCAATATCTTCAAGCGGAGGTGGGTTGTCATTTTTTGCATTCTCATTCTCACTCATGTTTAGTGCTACCTTTGCCACATTGTTTGCATTATCTTCGTCCATTCTTCTAAGTATTATCTTGATCTTTCGATCAAACTGAGTCAAGGATATGTCTCGACTTTGCATGTTCAGCCTATACTACACTTATACCCTGAAAATAAACAAAAATAGCAAAAACTATAAAATAAGGTAAATAAGGATTAATTCCTGAATTCCTAAATCATACAAGTCTAGCCATATTCCCCGACAACGGCACCAAAATCATGATGTGTCGCAAGAGCTGCACTTCCTTTTTGAGGCTAAAGTGGTCGTTGTCAAGATATAAAACCTAACCAAGGTCAGGGCCAGGTGCAATATAGGTTTATTTACCAACTTATCTCCCCAAAGGTTGGGGGGTTATAATAACTATAAAAGTAATTCTAAGCTAAGACATGTTTTTAACTCAATATACTAGATAATGAGCTAGAGAAACTAGGGTATCTTGTTCTCCGTGATTGCCTAACTCAGTATACCAGATAATCTAATTCTTTTCCAGTGTGTAGCATGCCTAAACGGTAAGTTATGTTTTTCAAACCATTTGGCGCAGGTGAGAGGGGAATTCCACTATGTGATTTGGTCCATCCCCGCAGTATGACTTTACTAACCCTTAACAATTCTCCCAATACAGCCTCCCCTTGTCCTAGTTTGGTTGATTAGGTAAGAAACATCGATCAAATATTGTTAATTAATCTCTTTTCCTATTCACTACTACCTTGATCCAGTTAGTAATACTAGGCAGGTTATAATGTTTGCCACCCCTAGAAATCATTCAAAATGAAGAGAATTAGTTAATACATGCATGGACACTTTTCTAGAGTTACAAATTATTCAGTTTTACCTCGTTAGTTCTTTATGGTTCCCATAACCCTAGTTGTTGATTTAGCTACTCATAATTAGTGTAAATGCAAGACTTATGAATTTGAACAACATAATTGAGCACTTAAACAATAGCATGAAGCAAAAGAAAATTCAGCTCTTTAATGAGAATCACAAAATAGCAATTAGAATATAAAGTTGATGTTTACAAATGTTTCTCAAACTCTCTAATGTTTTTCCCTTCTTTCTCTATTGTCTGTCTGCTTAGTACTCAAGAAAACAAATCTAAAAATATATTTATAGTGTCCAAAAGACAAATCAAAAACAATAGGAAACCTGGGTCGGCAGGCTCTACGAGGTGCTCTACAGGTCGTATAACAGTGTACAACTGGCTTATAGTCAGCCTTTCATGATCTGCTGCTTCAATTCTTGACTTTTCTTCTACGACACCCCTCTACCCATAGGGATTTTCATCTGATAAAATTTCAAAAAGTCCTCATCCTCTGATCCTCAGGGTATAAGACTAGGTCTACGGCTCGTAATGTCTTCTACGACTCATCTGCATGTTGGTAGACTCAACTTCAGAAATACACCCTTCAGTGGCATTGCACACAATCCCCCTTTACAGCTCACAGAATACTCTACGCCCCATAAAGGGTCTGGTGGATCCTCAACTTTAGCAACTTCTGCATATTTTCCCCAAAAACAATGCCAACCATGAAATCTTGCAAAACAAAAATAGAAATAAATCTAACCTGCTAACATCGCATTAAGAACACAAAAAATTCCAAGATTTAATCATCAAAAGTGTTGTATTTTGACAACACATCATAGCACATGGTCCTTATGTATGATAAGGATCAATTGTCTTTTGACTTCAACTTCCTCTCTTATCTCCTTGTACCTAGCCAACATTACCTTAGTGTTTCCCCTCACCCTTCTCTTTTCCTCAGCCTCTTCATCCTCAAAATCCACATTTTCTTCTTCGCATTTCTTTCTCTCCCTCAATTCATTCATCTTTTGATACACTTCATTGACTTGAGAAGGTTACGTAGGATGAAGGACATACTTATGACCGTCCAACACTAGTAAGTACTTGTTGGATCTCCTATCACACTTGATTGCATGATCATATTGCCAAGGTCCCCCAAGTAGCAAATGACAAGCTTGCATTTGGTCTATATCACATAAAACCTCATCTTGACATTTCCCATTTTGAAATTTGATCAACACTTGCCTTCATACTCTTAATTGTCCAAGCTCACTCAACCGTTGAAGTTTGTAAGCATAACATGCATAGTGGTATAGGGTTTCAACAACTCCAATAAAATACCCCACAACGTAGCTCGTAAAGACACTATGATATATTTTTCTTAATATCTCAAAATTTATAAAGTATTTTGCAAATCCAACCTCGTATTCTAATTCAGAGGGAAAAATTGTGTGGGAAAACTATTACCTACAGGGTATATTTTACCCGTGCCAAAAAAATTTTTTTTGATGAAATTTCGCAAGTAGTGGCTGTCTGCGATGCGGACTGGAAGCGCCATATGTCAAAAACTCCATTTTCACTCAAGCACAATTGGGTAATTACCCAATGTCTATATATACATGAAACTCTCATCATTAGCGATTTTTCAACACCAAAAACTCACCAAAACCCTCTCAAATTCCTCTCTAATCTTCACCAAATTCTTTATCCATTCTTAAGTTTTTCAAGAAGTTTTGTTGGAATTAAAGAAAATCAAGTCAAGCCTCAAGCCTTCCTCAAATTTTCTCTAAGAAACTCCATGTCTAAGGTATGTGTGTTTTCATCCATGGGTCCTTTCACCCATGGAGCCCCAAAACTAATTTTTATCAAATTTCTTGATTCGAATGACTAATTCTTTATAGTTATTTTCTATTATCACTCCATTACATGAAAAATGTTGAAAATTTATTGATTCTTGATTTATTAATGCATGGGCTCCTAATAATGACTGAGATTATGATATGTTTAATACATTAATGTTTTGCAAGCTATGGCATCTTGGAAGACTCCAAAATATTATGAATTTTTAATAGTTTTCATGACACCCAAATTGGGGTTTTTTTCTAGTATGTTGTTGGGTTGTTTGAATGACTTCTTAAATAACTTTAGTTTACCCCTCTCATGTTCTTTGTTCTTGAATTCTACGATTTTAAGCTTAAAAATATATACCCAACATGTTTTGACTTTGTTATGTGGCAAATCTATTATATAATGAAGGCATATGGTAGCACATGTGAGTTATGGATGTTGTTTGTCACGACCCAAGCCTAGGGCCTAGACGCAACACTGTGAATGGGGAACCTGAAGGGACCCCAATCAAGTCTCTTAACAAATCATTACACACCCTTGGTCGTGGAAGCAATAAAACAACAATAAGAGATAGTATAAAGGGAAGACGGGGCTAAGGGACACCGTTCATATCATAAAACATCAAAAGAGTCAAAGAGAGTCAAAGCTCATAGTATCATTACATACTTGTCCAACAACACTTCTAAATATAGAACTTAGCGGCGGATAAGACAAGCAACCAGGCTTGCCTTCAGAGTCATAAGTTGTAAACATAAAGGATTAAACACATAGAATAAATCAAGAGAAGCATATCCTAGGAGTTGAGGACTCAACAACTTGCTTTGAGACAAATCATACTAGCCACGTGGAGGAGGAGAATGGTCAAGTAGAGCACCGGTTACTACATGGTAACATCATATAGGCATAAAGTATGCATTAGTACATTGGAATGTACTAAATATGTAGGTTGTAATGCAACAAGAGATAAGGAATATAATCAAAATGTATAATTAGTCCATAGAGTATGTAGAAATATGGTTTGCATGAGTGATGCTTGAAGTAAAACATGCTTACATAGAAGATAGTACATGTGTAGTAAGCGACCATTATGTCCAAGGCCTACCACCCCCTTGGAGAGGTGATTGAGGTATAAAACACCTCAATTGGTTAATGGTGGTCTCACCCTACCATCCATGGTGATTGAGGTATCAAATCCTTGATTGGTTGAGGGTTGTATCACCCCTCCATCCATGGTGATTGAGGTATCAACCCTCAATTGGTTGATGGAGGTCTCACCCCTCCATCCATAGAGATTGAGGTCTAGCACCCCCTCAACTAGGTATGGTCAACCTGCAACACTATAGATATTTTTCATGAAATTAATACATATAACCATCCTTTCATCATCATAAGGTCATACAAATCATAGGACATGCAATGGACCATCAATAGCTCAAGAACCCTAAATTGGACATTTTATCGAACACTTGGTGGGTCTGTAATGCTAGTGTAACACCATGCAATTAAAGAGTGAAATAATACAAGAAATCATTAAGTAAATCAACCCACCAACACTTGGTAATACAACCTTAAAAAATTCATTGAAAACCATCATCAAAACTCATCATAGATCTTAGATTCATAGCTCAAAACATGCATAAATAGTTACACTTCTATAAAACTCTATCATAGTTCATAGTCCAATTCATAATAGAAGACCCATAAGCAAAATCAAATTAGAAAAATGTAATTTAGGTAAAAGGAAGCTTGGGCATCATGGGAGAAAGGACCCAATGGTTGAAACCCATATACCTCAGCTTTGGAGAATTCCTTGATGAATATTGGAATGGAAATTTGAAGCTTGGATGGAATCCTTAAGATCCAGAATGAGTTTTGGCACTTGAATGTTGAGTGAAATATTTATTTAAGTGGTTGGGAGAGTATTGGGGAATTTCTTGTATGATATGAAGGTGAAATATGGCTAAGTATAGTTATTTTTACACATGGGAAAACTTAGACCCAAGATCTAAGAGCCTTGGATCGAGCAACCAAAAAGAGTCAAAAGAATATACATCTGCGCGCCTTGGCCGCATAGAGCTCGCTGGAAATTGATTTTTGGAAAATTAAAATTTTGGTACAATTTCTCTAAAATTGGGGTTAGACCATTCCTCACTCAATTTTTCCACCTGATTAAGATATGAAGTCGAATTTTTGAGATCACGCACGGATTTTGAGATATATGAAAATAAATATTTTTGGGCACTTTTTGGGGTCGTTTAAATATCTTCCCCTTGGGACCATTTGTCAAAGAATGTCAAAGAAGCATACATAAGAAATGTGATCATTAAGAAATCAGCCCCAACAAGAATTCAATAATGCACTTAAACAACATTTTCAAAAATCTCAAAATAAGTGTTAAAATCACCACGAACTTTTCATCATAAACATAAATACATGCAATGACATAAAAGACTGATACATGAGACATGAAATCACATAGAACACTTAGAAGTAGTAACCTAGGCTTGAGTAGAATAGAAGAGATAGGGATATTGCTTTTTCATATCCGCCTCGACCTCCTATGTAGCACTTTTGACTTGTTGATTCCTCCAAAGGATCTTAACAGAAGCCACATCCTTGTTCCTCAACCTCTTCACTTATCTATCCAAGGTCTCTATTTGAACTTCTTCATAAGACATGTTGTCTTCAACAATACCCATAACATCCAATGGGACAATAGCATGCGGATCAACCACACACTTCCTCAACATGGACACATGAAAGATCGGATGGACCAAATCGATTTCACTAGGCAACACCAACTCATAAGGCACCTTGCCAATCCTCCTCAACAACCTATCAGGACCCATAAATCTTGGACTCAATTTGCCTTTTTCATGAAAATGAACCACACCCTTCATGGGCGAGACCTTTAAATAGACCCAATCACCAACTTTAAATTCAAGCTCCCATCTCCTCACATCAGCATAGGATTTTTGGTGACTTTGACCTATTTTCAACCTTTGTCTAATCAACCTTACCTTCCTCATAGGCTCCATGACTTGATTCTGACGTAACAAAGCCATTTCTCACACTTCAAACCACCCAACCAGTGATCTACAACGCCTACCATAGAGGGCCTCAAAAAGAGTCATACCAATGCCAGAATAATGGCTATTATTAGAAGCAAACTCAATCAATGGAAGATGATCATCCTTACTACCCTTAAACTCTAAAACACAAGCTCTAAGTAATCCTCAAGAGTTTGGATAGTTCTTTCGGCTTGGCCATCCATTCGAGGTTAAGGGTCGTACTATGATTTTCGTTGGTAACAAGACCTCTTTGGAAGGACCTCCAAACGTGTGAAGTGAATTTATCACCATGATCCGATATGATAGACAAGAGAAACCCATGCAACCTAACCAACTCCTGAATGTACAATTTAGCATAGTCTTCGGCCCCATAAGTACTCTTAACCAGTAGGAAATGAGCCGAATTTGTCATCCTATCAAACATAACCCAAATAGAATCAAACACCTTTCTAGTCTTAGGCAATCCAACTACAAAATACATCTTAATTTCCTCCCACATCCAAGTAGGAATCTCTATTATCTTTGGTTAGGACACTCAGCCTTTGATGTTCAACTTTCCATTGTTTGCAACTATGACAACTGGATACAAATTTGGCAATGTCCCTCTTCATACCTCCCCACCAAAACACGTCCCTCAAATCTTTATATATTTTGGTAGAATCGGGGTGGATAGAAAAGGAAAAATTATGAGCCTCATCAAGATTCTTCTTTGTCAAGCCATCAACACTAGGCACACAAAACCTACCTTGGTACCTAAAGGAACCATCTCCCCCTTGGGAGAAAACCTCCATCTTGCCAATTGATGAACCTCTCTAGCCACTTCTTTGCCCCCATCACCAACATCAGCTAGGCTACCTATAAACAACCTACTCAAAGCATCTGCCACAACATTAGCTTTACTGGGATGATAATGCACACTCATATCATAATACGTAAGAAGCTCTAATCACCTTCATTGTCTCAAGTTAAGATCCTTTTGAGCGAACACATATTGGAGACTCTTATCATCGTAAACACATCAACATGCACTCCATACAAATAATGACGCTAAATTTTCAAAGAAAATACCATGGTGGCCAATTCAAGATCATGAGTAGGATAATTCTTTTCATGTACTTTGAGTTGTATAGAAGGATAGGCTATCACCTTACCATTTTGCACCATAACACAACCCAAGTCGATCCGAGAGGCATTACAATACAAAGCAAACCCTTCCAACCCTTTCGATAGAGATAAGATAGGAGCGGACACAAGCTTATCCTTCAAGGTTTGGAAATTCTTTTTACACTCATCGGTCTACATAAACTTAGTCTTCTTTTGTGTCAACTTAGTCATAAGAGAAGCAATAGAAGAGAACCCATTCACAAACCTCCGGTAGTAACCTGCTAAGTCTAAGAAGCTTCTAATGTCCGATGGAGTCGAAGGTGTAGGCCAATTTCTAATCACTTCCATCTTTTTAAGATCCACCTTAATACCATCCCCCGACACCACATGACCTAGAAAGACAACCTTTTTCAACCAAAATTCATACTTCTCATATTTGGCATACAAATTCTCTTCTATCAGTTTTAGCAACACCACGCTCAAATGACTTACATGCTTCTTCTCACTATGATAATAGATCAAAATATTATCACTAAAGGCCAGCATAAACAAATCAACATACGATTCAAAGACCCTACTCATAAGATCCATGAAGATAGCCGGTTCATTAGTCAACCCAAAAGACATAAGAAAAACTCATAATGCCCATACCTAGTCCGAAAGATCATCTTAGGATTGTCACACTCCCTCATCTTCACTTGATGATAGTCGGACCGAAGATCAATATTAGAGAAGTGACTAAACCCTTGAAGTTGGTCAAATAGATCATCAATCCTTGGTAGAGGATACTTATTCTTTATGGTGACCCTATTAAGTTGGCGGTATTCAATACACATTCTAAAGGACCCATCTTTCTTCTTCACAAACAACACCGGTGCATCCGAAAGTGATTGGCTAGGCCTAATAAAACTCTTCTCCAACAAATCCCTCAATTCCTCCTCCAACTAATTTAACTCCATCGGGGCCATTAAGTAAGGGGGAATAGAAATGGGTTGAGTAAAGGGAAGGAGGTCTATACCAAAGTCTATTTTCCTTTTGGGAGGAACACCGGGAGGGTCATTTGGAAGGACATCAAGAAACTCACTAACCACCGAAACTGACTCTATAGGAAGGACTTTGGACTCCGTATCCCTAACCCTAACAAGATGATAGTGATACCTCTTAGAAATCAGCTTTAGGGCTTTGATCCAAGAGATAACCTACCCTTGACCACCACATCATGACTCTCCCACTCAAGGACGAGTTGATTTGGGAATTGAAATTTGACCCTATGAGTTCTACAATCATAGAGGCATAATATTCATGCAACCAATCTATCCTATGAATGACATCAAAATCCACCATATCCAACTCAAGAAGTCACAAGGCAATATTTTATGCAAGATACAAATGGGATAATTTATATAGACCTTTCTTGCAACAATAGATACACCAATGGGAGTGGAAACCTCACAAGATTGACACAACAATTCGGGTTCAACATGAAACGTTTTGGCAACAAAACAAGTAACAAAAGAAAGAGTGGCACCCGAGTCTATCAATGCATACACATCAAAATTAAAGACCTTTAACATACCAATGATGACATCAAGCACCTCATCAAGCCATTGTCTCCCTTAGGGTGCATAGAACCGATTGTGCCTTGGGGCACCACCTTGTTTGTCTTCTCTCCCCAAAGGAACACATTGGTATCCCAGCCTTGTGGACTAACATCTTTACCCTTTTCTGATTCCGAGGAAAATCAACATTTTTATGACCCACTTCCCAAAACTATAGTTAGCGTTGGTGTCCCTCAAACATGGGCCATCATGGCCTCTACCATACCTTGGACACATAGCTCTAGGCACCACACCACTATCTCCTTGGGGCCTTGGGTAGTCATTAGTAAATTTCCCACTAGGAACATGAGAAGACCCTTGGCCTTGGTGAAATAGGCCACACTTGGGACCTTGGAACTTATCATCAAATGGGCCCTGTTGGCCTCACATCTTATCCTTTTTCTAAGATTCTCCCCCATAAGTTGTTTGGCATAAACCGTGAGGTGGAAAAAGTCCATGACACTAATCAACATAGCGGCACAACACTTCTCATTCACCAAATCAGAAATAACTCGAGTCAGCAACCAAGTGTAAAGCATATTTAAAGAGTTGGTTAAACTTGAGGGAATACTCCCTCATAATAATAGATCCTTGCTTCAAATTCACGAACAGCATCATTTTGGCCTCCCTAAGCCTAAGGGGAAGAAGCGATTGAGAAATGTCGCCTTAATCACCTCCCATAGAACCATATTGATGTTCCCCTTCTCCTCCTTCCATTGATGTACCATATTTGATCCACCCTCTTTAGTTGGTATGCCGCCAACTCCACCTTCTCCTCTGACCTAACTCCCATAATAGCCAATACATTGTACACCTGATCAACAAATTCTTAAGTGTCCTCATCCACTTTAGACCTATAGAACTTTTGTGGGCTCATCCTAATAAAGTCTGTCACCCGAGATGCTAGAGTAGGACCATGAGGGGCTAGGCCCCTTGATTAACTTGATTAGCCACAACTTGAGCTAGAAAGGTAAGAGCATCCCAGTTCTCTCCATAAGCCGGTTGTTCCTCGAGTGTGCGGGCTCTTCTTTCTCTTGTGTTATGCATGATCTAGCATAGCAAAGAACCTTTGTTAGAGGGTAAACCTTACCTAACTTCTATAGCACCACATAGAGTAAAAACAAGGGAAACATTTCCTTAAATGTCTCATAGCCTCTTACTTATAGTTGTGGTGTACAACACACCATGAATAAGACTGTAATCAATGTGGTGTGTTTGATGCTGAGGATCATTAACAACCTAGTGCTCTAATACCAAGTTTGTTATGACCCAAGCCTAGGGCCAAGATGTGACACGGTGAATGGGGAACTCGAAGGGACCCCAATCAAGCCTCTTAACATATCATTATACATCCTTGGTCATGGAACCAATAAAACAACAATAAGAGATAGTAGAAAGGGAATACGGGGTTGTGGGACACCTTTCATATCATAAAAAATCAAAAGACTCAAGGAGAGTCAAAGATCATAGCATTATTGCATACATGTCTAACAACACCTCTAAACAGAGAACTTAGTGGTGGCTAAGAAAAAGTTATCGGGCTCACCCTTATAGTCATAAGTTGCCAACACAAAAGGATGTAATACATAGCATAAATCAAGAGAAGCATGTCCTCAGAGCTGAGGACTCACCAACTTGCTTTGAGAGAAATCGTACTAGCCACGTGGAGGAGGAGAATGGTCAAGTGGAGCTCTGATTCCTACATGGTAAGGTCATATAGGCGTAGAGTATGCGATAGTACATTTGAATGTACTAAGTATGTAGGATGCAAAGCAACAAGAGATAGGCAACATAATCGAAATGCATAATCAGCCGATATATGAGCATATATCATTATGGCATGCATGAGTGATGCTTCAAGTAAAACATGCTTACATAAGAAAAAGTACATGTGTACTAAGAGACGATCATGTCCAAGGCCTACCACCCCCTTTGGAGAGGCGATTTAGGTATCAACCCCTCAATTGGTTGAAAGTGGTCTCATCTTGCCATCCATGCTGATTGAGGTAGCAACCCCTCAATTGGTTGATGGTGGTCTTACCCCACCATACATGGTGATTTAGGTATAAACCCCTCAATTGGTTGATGGTGATCTCACCCTTCCATCCGTGGTGATTGAGGTATCAACCCCTCAATGGGTTGATAATGGTCTCACCATGCCATCCATAGTGATTGAGGTCTAGCACCCCCTCAACTAAGTGTGGTTAACTTGCAACACTATAGATATTTTTCATGAAATCAAAACATGTACCATCCTTTCATCATCATAAGGTCATACAAATCATAGGACATGCAATGGATCATCAATAGCTCAAGAACCCTAAGCCAAAAATTTTATTAAACACTTAGTGGGTGTGTAATGCTAGTGTAAAACCATGAAATTAAAGAGTGAAATCATGCAAGAAATCTTAAAGTAAATCAACCTAGCAGCACTTGGTAATACCACCTTGTAGAATACATGAAACCCCTTATCAAAACTCATCATAGATATTAGATTAATAGCTCAAAACATGCATAAATAGTCACACTTTTTCAATACCCTAACATAATTCATAGTCATATTCATAATAGAAGACCCATAAGTAAAATCAACTTAGAAACATGTAATTTAGGTAAAAGGAAGATTGAGCACCATGGACGAAAGGACCCAATGATTGAAACCCACATACCTTATCTTTGAAGAATTCCTTGATGAAGATTTGAATGGAGACATGCTTGAATGAAATCATTAAGATCTGAATGAGTTTTGGCACTTTCATTTTGCGTGATATTTGTTTAAGTGTTTGGGAGATTATTGGAGAATGTCTTGTATGATATGAAGGTGAAATATGGCTAAGTCTAGGTATTTTTATGCATGGGAAGACTTAGTCCCAAGACCCCAGAGCCTTGGGCCGAGCAACTAAAAATAGTTAAAATAATATACATCTATGCGCCCTAGCCGCGTCAAGCTAGGGGCGTGCAGAGGTCATTGGAAATTAATTTTTGTGAAATTTAAATTTTGATACGATTTCTCTAAATTCAGGATTAGACCCATTTCCCACTCAATTTTTCTCCCTAATTAAGAATATGAAGTCAGAGTTCTGATAACACACATGAATTTTGAGATATATGAAAATTATGATTTCAGGCACTTTCGAGGCATATTTTTTGGGCACTTTTTGGGGTCGTTTCATTGTTTACGTCAAAGGGAAATTTAGCATGCTATAAGTTCATGAGAACATCATAAATGTTATGAATGATATGAAACACTTTATTTGATATTATGATGTAATGGTTTGATGAGCTAGTTTAGGATATTCAAAGCTATAAATGTTGTGATACCATGAGACACTATGGAGTTAAGGATCGTATGAGATGAATTTCATGTTTCCATGTCTATGTTTTGAAAGATGATATGTATGACTGAGATGGGTTGTTCTAGAGATAATATAAATTGATGAAATGCATTACTTTCATGCATATTCCTCTTAAGTTACATGATTTAAACTTATATGCATGAGCCCACCCAATTGTCAAGTTGAGTTTACTAATTTTGAATTATTCTTAATTATGAGGGTTTAATGGTGAAGTTTCTTATAAATAATGAAAAGATATTGCTATATGTATGCTAGTTCATGAATCTTATGGAGGATGAGGTATATCAAGTATTATGTGAAGTTCATTGAGATATTATTTAAAGCTACATGTTATTGTTAAGCCCTCCTTATGATATTATGCTATACAAGTTGTGTATGTCATGATTACCCTCATATTTGTATTTCCAATAGGATTTGTCTTATGAAATTTAGCATGAATGAATAAAAGAAATGTGAATCCCTACGTAGTTATGATCATGAGACTATGATGACCAGTTAGTAGAGGGATATGAAATGATGACCCGATAGTAGAGGGATATGATGATGATGCTAGTCGACAGCAGAAGCTTAGCCAAGATTATGATACTAGGCGATAGTAGAGGCTTAGCCAAGGTATAGGAGCTATCCTTATGATGAGGATTAATGTTCAGAATGTTTATGGGATGGGTTAGTAAAATTCCCCTCCATTGTTTTACAAGGATTATGGGATGGGTTAGTAGAATACCTCTGCACTAATGAATTTCATGATTCCTCCCTATGATTATTCCATGAGAGTTTACTTAGCACTGAGTGGACCCTGCGATGGATGCGGAAGCTCCCCATTAAAAGAGGCAAAAGACCATTAGTAGAATCCCGCTGTCCCATAACTATGTGTCATCGTAGGAAATAGGAATCACCCGCTAGTGGAGGTTGATTTTTAGACCAACTGATAGTAGAAGTTGCTCAATAGCAAAGCTTTTATGGATCCACTTAGGCATCTTAGGAGGTCACCTTAGCAAGTGACTTCCACCTTTCCTCCGGTGTAGGAAAAAGGTCTAGACTCCATGGCTTAGTTCACATGGTTTATATTGGTTAAAGGTTTCTCCCACACATGTTCAAGTTCTCCTTATGGTTCTGAGTTGTCCAACTTATGATGATTAAATGGTTCCTTTATGTATTTCCAAAGGTGATTTAAAGATCCTACAATTCTTTGTTTCCCTAATTCAAATGTTATTTTCCCCTAAAGGTACATGATGATTTTTACAAGTGTGTAAGGTGTTCTCCATTATGATTATCAGTGTTCCTTGCATAATAAAATAGTCTTTAATGTAAGGTGATGTATTTTTCACCCAAGAATATTAATACTTTAGTTATGTATGACACCTTGTATTTCTCTTTATCTTTTATGAACTCCCCAAAGCTTTATGGTTTTTGTCATTTTTGATCCATCGTTTTCCATATATATGCTCATGTCCCCAAGATATTCTCTTATGATTTATGATGGTTCTTTATTATTATGGCCTACGCCATATTCCTCATCCTCTAGTACAAGGTATATAGAGGAGCTACTCATGCAACTTTATCATGCCTTTTATGAGTTATGCTAGTGTGATTACCTCCACGGATGTTTTACCTTAAGCATTGATAATGCATGGCATATTAAGCTTACATCTTTTATTATTTTTATGTATTTTGATTACTATGGCTTGCTGACCAGCTGCATTGCACCCACATACTTAGTACATCCAAGAACTAATGCATACTCTATGCCTATATGATTTCACTATGTAGAGACCAACGCTCATCGATATCCTCCACATGGTTAGTTTTGGATCATTGAATGAAGAGAGTTGGTGAGTCCTCTAGTTCAAGGATAATACTCGGTTTCTATCTTACTTATGTTGAGACTTTATTCCACTCTGCTTTCTAGTTTTAGGGTGAGCCTTGAACATGTCTTGGCACCCATCCTATTCATGCTTAGAGGTGTTGTTGGATACTATGCTATGTACCTATAATTTGATGTTGAGATTTTATGGAGACTTATCCCTTAGACCCTATCCTTTATGTGATGCTATTGATTATCGTGGAAAGTGATGAAAGTCCCTAGTCTTTCAAATGCCCCCATAGCGTGAGTCATACTTACTTGCCCCTTAGACTTATTTTCTATCTGATTCATGTTTATCTTTTTCCATATAACATCCTCATTGCGTGAGTCCAAAGCTCCGCTTCCCTTAGAAATTATTGCTATATGCTTATTTATCTTTTATTATTTCCGTAAAACCAAGAATGTGCAAACGATATGCTAATAGGCTTATTTGGTTGCCTTCGGGCTTCCCATTCGCTGTGTCACGTCTAGGCCCTAGGCTTGGGTTGTGACATCCACTAATGCAATGCTAGCAACATTTGCACAACTTCCACTATAATGATCAAGGAACACACATTACCTTTGATGAGGCACTTGGAATGGAAGAGATTTTATCTTTGACTTGGATCATCCATGGCCTTGCTAATCATCACTTGCCTCACCACATAGATTGTCATGGTGAACACTTCTTTGGAGGCCAAGCATCATCAATTAGAGTCTTCTTCATCAAGTAATTAGGAACAACTATTGATCTTGTTCCTCACCTTCATTACCATGACACTCATCTTCATGTTGAGGTTTATGTTCACATCCTTCTTCTTGAACTACCTCTTCACAAAGGTACAACTCTCCTTCATGCAATAGGACATTCAACTGATTAGGACACTCCTACATCATGTGACCTCATCCCTTATACTTATGACATTGAATTCCATTAGGGTACTTGATTGGTTCTTTGTCACCTTCTTCTTTTGATGGATACTCTGGCGCATAGCCTTTAATGGCTTTCTTCTCGTACTGCTTCTTAGGATCCTTGAATTTGTTCCATCCCAAAGAAATTTGAGTCTTTTCCTTGTTCTTACTCCTAAAATTGGAAGATGACATGCCTTTGTACTTAGAAAACTTTTCCTCCTTGAGTTTCCTCTCTATCTTATGGGCTGCTTCAAAGATATCATTCAAACTAGCAAACTTGTGAATTGTCAACTTAGATGAAATCTCTTTGTTCCAACCTACATTAAAGTGAATGATGGCATGCTTTTCATTCTCATTGTACACTAGCAGCAAGGCCAAATTTTGGAACTCATCATAGTAGGCCGCTACGCATTTGTTTCCTTGCCTCAAATTGTACAATTTGGCAAGTAACTCTTTTATATAGCTTTCTATTACATATTTGACTCTTATAAGGGCTTTTAATTTAGTCCATGTTGGTGGTATTACTCCTTAAAAAACTAGATGGTATCTCTTCATGTATTTAACGATGTAATTGCATACCCTTCAAATTGAGCAATAGCAAAGCAACTCTTCTTGCCCTCAGTTAAATCATTAACTTAAATGATCCTCTTACTAAGTGATTCCCACCTCGATAGCCATCGGGATTACATTCTCCTTTAAAAGTTGGGAGACTATTCTTATAGTGTTTATTCCTACATCTCAACCTCTATTTCCACCTTTATCAGTCTTATGATGACCTCTTTGAAATTCATAGTGTTTGTTACCTTGTTGTTCTTAGAAATCTTATGGTTGATTCACATAAGGTCTTCTTTCTGGCAGAATTGGAACAAATCTTTCTCCTCAATCTCTATGTCCCATTTGTCCCCTCGGCACATTTCTTTGGACATCATCCCAAGGTGCCTCTTCACCTTCTCTATGATACCCTTCTTGGTACTCCTCATGCCTCACTTCCTCGATTTGAATTGGTTGATGTTGGGCTTGTGGTGCTTGGAAGGGTGGATTTTGGTTTAATGGTTCTTGGTAAGGTCTTTATGGGTTTTGTGGAACTTCTTGTGGAGTTTAGCTTTGTATTGGTATGGTATTGTGGGTATTGGTGTTTGGGCTCATGGGTATTGGGTTGAATACTTGATGGAAGGTTCGGGATGTCATATTAGGAGAAGAAGGATGATTTAGACCACTTGTTGAAGCACAAAGGATAGTTTGTAGAGTGGTATTCCTAGTGTTAGTTCGACCCTCTAGGTTGATCAATATACAAGTCATAGTTGACACACTACTTTGAATGGTGGATACATGACCCTCTACGCTTCAATTCTTAAGCTCATATTGGTAATCACTTCTATTATAGCATACAAAGAGACTCCTTTGGTGGGTGGTGGAGTTTCATTCCCTCTTGCCATGGTACCTATTAAAATGACACTCAATAAAAACAATAAACAATGTTAGCATTAGTAAAACAAAACTAACAATCCCTCGTATTTAAACACCTTTAATTGCTTCCCAAATTGGCTTGGCTAAGGTTGAAAATTGCTTATACTAGATGGTTCACATGGTGTCAATTTCTACTCTTGACAAGAGTGGATTCTTGTTTCAAGAAGAACAGTTTACTCGATTAAAGCAAATGGACTCGAATCAAGAAACTCAGAGGCATGGAGTAATGAAGGTAATGTGAACAGAATGTGGGACACGATTGCTAGTTACATAAGAAAGGTAGCTACCGAGGTTCTAGGGGTTTCGAGAGGGATCTTTAGTGGAGGTCAGGGCGATTGGTGTTGGAATGATGAGGTTCAGGGTAAAGTAAAAGATAAGAAGGTCACTTACATAGAGTGGTTAGAGTGTAGGGATGTAGAGGAAAAAGGTAATCTATAAGACGGCCAAGTCAAAAGTAAAGATGGCGGTGGGAATGCTGAGTCAGTAGCGTTTGAGCGTCTTTATAAGGAGTTAAGTGATAAAGGCAATGACAAGAGACTGTATAGGCTTGCTAAAGTAAGAGAAAGGAAAGCTCGCGACTTAGACCAAGTGAAGTGCATCAAGGATGAGGGGGGCGAGGTGTTGGTGGATGACACTTCCATTAAATTAAGGTGGCAAGCTTACTTTCATGAAGTCTTAAATGAAAAAAGAGATAGAGATATTGTGCTCAGTGAGTTGGTACAATTCGACACCCATCGGGATTTTAGGTATTGCAGGCGAATTAGAGTTGAGGAGGTAAGATGCGCTATTAGCAGGATGAAGAACGAGAGGGCGATCGGGCCCGATGAGATTCTAGTAGACTTCTGGAAGAACATGGTCAAGGATGGCATTGAGTGGTTTACTAGATTGTTCAATGCTATTATGAAGACTGCCAAGATGCTTGATGAATGGAGGAAGAGTACAATGGTTCCATTGTACGAGAATAAGGGAAATATTTAAAATTGTAACAATTATAGAGGTATCAAGTTATTAAGCCAGACTATGAAGGTCTGGGAGAGAGTAATGGAGCTGAGGGTGCGAAGTGTAGTATCTATCTCAGAGAATCAGTTTGGATTCATGCCGGGGTGGTCAACTACTGAAGCAATTCATCTTTTCGGAGGTTAGTGGAGAAATATAGGGAAAGAAAGAAGGACCTTCATATGGTGTTCATTGATCTTGAGAGGGCATATGACAAAGTCCCAAGGGATGTCTTATGGAGGTGTTTAGAGGTGAAAGGTGTCCCAGTGGCATATATCAGGGTGATTAAGTACATGTACGATAGAGCCAAAACTCGAGTAAGAATGGTGGGAGGAGACTCAGAGTATTTTCCTATTGATATGGGACTCCACCAGGAATCTGTGTTGAGCCCTTTCTTGTTTGCCTTGGTGATGGATGAGCTGACGCGATTTATTCAGGAGGAGGTACCATGGTGTATGTTATTTGTAGATGACATATTCTGATTAATGAGACTCGGACTAAAGTTAATGATAGGTTGGAGGTTCGGAGACACACCTCGGAGTCCAAAGGATTCAAATTGAGCAGGACCAAAACTGAATACTTGGAGTGCAAATTCAGTGCTGAGAGGGATGAAGCAAACTTTGATGTGAGGCTTTCCACTCAACCTATCCCCAAGAGGGAAAACTTTAAGTATCTGGGGTCCATCTTCCAAAGTAGTGGCGATATTTACGATGATGTCACATATCGTATTAGGGCAGCATATACTAAATGGAGCCTTGCCTCTGGAGTATTATGTGACCAGAAGATACTACCTAAACTCAATGGTAAGTTTTACAGAGTGGTGGTTAGACCATCATTGCTGTATAGAGTGGAGTATTGGCTAGTTAAAAAGGGACATGTTCAGAAGATGCATGTCGCAAAGATGAGGATGTTGAGATGGATGTGTGGTCACACCAGGAGTGACAAGGTTAGGAATGAAACTATTCTACAGAAGCTAGAGGTGACCCCGGTGGCTTAAAAGATGAGGGAAGCAAGACTACTATGGTTAGGACATGTGCGGAGCAGGAGTACTGATGCTTCTATTCAGAGGTGCGAGAGGTTGGTTCTGGGAGATACTCGGAGGGGTAGAGGTAGACCGAAGAAGTATTGGGGGGAAGGTGATTAGACATGATATGACATAACTTGATCTCACTGAGGACATGACCTTAGATAGAACGAAGTGGAGGTCGCTAATTAGAGTAGCTAACTGATGGTAGGGTTAGGTATTTTTTTATCATGTGTTCACTTTAGCAGTCATATTATGTGTTAGTTTTATCTTATTTACATATTATTAGTCTCTCTTTCTGTTCCCTTCCCTTCTTTTCTGTCATATCTAGTTTCTTTTTGCTTATAGGTTTTGAGATGAGGGTTCCCAGGAAACAACCTCTGTACTTCTATGGTAGTGGTAAGGTCTGCGTACATTCTACCCTCCCCAGAACCTACTTGTGGGGCTATACTGGATATGTTGTTGTTGTTGTTGTTGTACTCGAATCAAGAAGTTAACTATGAAATAAAATGAATAGAAGCACAAAAGAAAATGGCACTAATAAAGACGAGGATTCAAGAACCAATAATCAAATTGTAGATCAATTATGAGTTTAAAATTAGTTAGGAGTCTTGAAAACAGACGAGAATCAAAGGAAAAGAAACTATGAATTTAGGACCTGAGATTGGTCGAGCTTTGGATCTCCGAATCTAGCGTTTCGAAAGCCAAAGTTGAAGTTCAACATGTGAACAACAAGTTTTACCACTAAACCACTTCTGCTGACTATTGAATGGGCCAATTTGGACCGCCAAAAGTTACAACAACTGGGGCAGAGTTAGGCAGACTCAGGCACTTTTAGGTGCATCGCCAAATGGGTCTTGTGGGCATGACTTTGACCACCCTTTTTACTTTTTTGCACTTTTGAAAACATCAATTTTGGCCTCCATGTGGGCCTCTTGTACTTTCTTGACCTATTACTTGCCTTTTTTGGTAAATTCCACTTGTACAAACACAAACACTCTTTCTTTTCTTGCACATTGTGGATCAACCACCCTTTTCGAAAGATTATTTTTCTTGAATTTTTGAATATTCCCTAGAACACTAAGAACAAGATGAAGATCCAAGATAAGACCCTTAAAATTTTTTGCTCGAAAATTAATGAAATTTGAGATTTAAATTTTCATTGATGAGGAGAACAAACCCCAATAGTTTTTAACCTTCAATTCCTAACAAAATTCTTCAAAATCAAGGACCACTTTTCTTCTTTCAAGTCCTCTTCAATCAATGATGGTGGGATCTTCAATGTGTCTCCAAACTTCACTAAATCTCAGTTTAAGACTCAATTAATGTTAGAGAACACAAATATAATACTAGAAACTTCAAACAAGACTCAAACCAACAAAAATATTTTTTGGAATTTTCCAAAACATTTTTTACTCTCTTTGTTTTTTGTACTATCAACCCAAGAGTAGAACTGTAGAAACAAATCTAAGCTTTGCTCTGATACCATGCAATAAAAACAGGATAAAATGTAAAATCGAAAGAGAAGAAAGTAAAGATAGATAGATTGACACAAGAAAGGAAATCAAGCACCAAACTCTTCCAAAGACCTTAAGGAAAACTAAATTTCCAAGCAACCCTCGTTTCTGAACAAGATTCAACCAAAGTTTGTACTAACCTCTAAAATTCACACAACGGGTATTGTTAATAAATACTAAATATAGTCTACCTAGACATGAGCAATTATGATATATTTATAGTCTTAGGTGGATTATCACAAAAATGGCCCAAAAAGTGGCCAAAATTGATAAAATGGCTATCAAAATTACTGTCGCCTTCTTCATTCGGCGGATCACTAAATTGCCTTCTTCTTCAATATGTCACCAAATTGGAACATCATTGTAGATCTTGAAAACTCCTGAAGCTCAAACATTCTGGAAAATTCTGTGACCTATTACACCATCACCGATTGCTTTCTCCATTGTCAAAGTGGGCAGTGTCTACCCTACCTTGTCTTTACCTTTCCAGGCTATCTTTGACACATAAAATCCTTATTTAGCTCCAATACAAAATCAAGTAGCTCCAACTTCATGAATAGCCCTTGGACCTTTTGAACTTGTCGAGCTTGTATCCTAGTAAATGACCTTGACACAATACAACTTGCTTCACCTTTAGCAAGTAAGCTACTCTTTCTATGATCTCTGGTGTAGAGGAAACACTGGGATTCCACATAATAGTTCACATAGTTTTACATGTTGGTTGAGGTCCCACCCTTGCTATGTTTATGTATTATGGTATTCATGCATCATGATTTGAGGCATCTTAATATGGTATTCTTTTCCATATATTTCTTTCTATAAATATGAACCCTTGTTATCCAACCTTGAAATGTAGGTTTATCATGTTCATATGCATTGTATGCTTGGTGTCACAACTCAGTCCCGATCATGATGGCACCTGTCAGACCCCACCTATAGGCAAACCAATTACCTAACCTAAAAGGAACCTGTCCTAGAATTCTGGTCCAGTTAAAATGACAATAAAATTATATAAATAACCAAAATCTACCCAGAGCCTAGAAGCTAGCTATACAAAACTACAATAACAGAAAGTATAAACAGAAGTACATATAACCAAAAGCATAAAATAATGTACAACTTGAGAGTGTGCCTACAAATACATAGTACTACTGCATAAGGCCAAAGTTTGAAAAACAAAGGATGACCATCAAAAGAAGGAGACTCCAATGAAGCAAGATCTACTGGTGCTCACCAAAACAACTCTCCTGCACTCACTACAAGAAACTAGTCATTATCAACGGGAAAAATAGTTCCTAAAAGCAAGAATCTGGTCCCTAAAGAGCCAACAACGACCAGCATAACTGGTCCTTACAACTTTAGACGCTATTGACCATTAGTGACCAAATTACAGGATGGTCGCTAATACATTTTTTGTGACTAGTGCAAAACTGGTCCTTAAACTACTTTTAGGGACCATATATCTGGTACTTATTTGTGCTTTTAAGAATTAAAATTTTGTCATTAAATCATTTGCCGACCAATTCGAAACTGGTCTTTAAACACTTAGCGACTAGGTTAAATCTGGTCCATAAATTATTTTGTGACTAATTTGAAGCTAGTCCTTATATCAATCTATGACCACTTTTCTAGCTTGTCTATAAAGTAGTTTGCGACAAGTAAAAAATTGGTCCTTAAATCATTTCTCGACCATTTGAAAATGGTCCATAATCATTTTACAACCATTACAAATTCTTTACTGAAAAAGATTTTAAGGACTAACAATCCATTCTCTAAATCACATTCAATTTTCAGCTAGCTAGAAAATACAATAATTTATATCATGTCGTCACTTTTATATATACTACTATATAATGTAACTACGAAAATTAGTTAGCATTAGTCATCGCAGTATAAAGCAATGATGTAAACTAATCATGATATTGGGATCCAGTGCCCATGCAAGAAATCACATGCTATTCTTGAACTATAATCCAAAGTTATCTTCACATTTCCAGCAAAAAAGGGTCAATGTCCATGTTTAACATCAGCTTCTTATAAATTTCAGCATCCAAAATCTGTAAAAGAATTAAAATTTCATTTAGAAATTATGTAATATAAGCAGAACAAATTGAAACACTAACTGCTAACACTGAAAACTTGTATTTACATAATATATGTGGTGATGGAAACTAGCTAGAACACTAATTACTGCAACAGTTGGAACTTTTGATGCTATATATTTTCTGCAGTAAAGTGTTGTATGGAGGGTTGTCTGTGGACATCTTGCATCGTTTAGATAATCTCCTTTTGTAACCCTCAATCATAGCGTAGCAGACAGGGAAGGCGATTTTGAAGTAGCCAGGTGTTTTTTTTTAAGCTCTAAGAAGGATAGGAAGGGAAAGAGGCCAGGAAAGGGAAGTAATCCATACTTCAAGAGTATTGCTAGGATTCAAGACTCTTGAGGCTATTAAAGAACATACATTGACAAGAAATGTCCATTTACTGGAAGGTGTCCATGAATATTCCAACAAATTATTTTTCAGGAATCTTACAATAAGTTCATTTTCTTAGCACTTCCTTCACATATTTTAACAGTGCATCTTAGAGAGGCTTCACTTTGAACTTAGGCTTTAAATCAGAACATAATATCATAAAATAGCCTAAGTTTCTACTCAACTCAATGTTGCTATAATCATAGTCCAGGAATCGATAAAAACAAAAGTGCTTATAATGTGTTAAATATGTTGTAATAAGAAACTAAAATTTACACTGAATAAGACTTAGACAAAAAGTTTAATAAAAGAAGAACTTACATGCTTTGAATTGTGTTTCTTGTCCTCACTTGAAAAATCTTAAACAGTCAAAAAGTATTCCTCTGTAAAATTTTATCTGGAGTTAGTGTTTGGAAAAAACATAGTATTCTATTGTACATGATCTAAAAGATAGAGGAAGTCGAAATTTATTTACAAAAAGAGGAATATTAAACTTACAATATATGATTATGTATAGTTTCAATCTCACAAATACAACTAAAACAATTTAGACACTCAAGTTTTAATTAACTTAAGTCTCATACCTTACTCAAAGTCACTCTTAACAGCTTAAGAGAAAGCTCTAGATGTTAGACAAAAATCATATCGAATAATAAATTTATCAAGCAATGACATATTTTTGCTATGGAGTATGTCATCCAATCTAGTTTTAGATAAAACCTTTACAACTTTCACAACTGGTGTGCTTTATTTATTGATGTTTATCATTCTAAAATTGATCAAGCAGAAAATACATTTTAAGATAAAATAATAAGCAGCTAATAGTTTTTATACATAGAACCAACACAATAAATTGATATTTCAGATAAGTTTTTACTCACATAGTATCATCAAGGATCCAAATCGTCATCCTCCTGATCTTGAGCCTAGAAATCAAGGTGTTGTGCTAAAAAAAATTCTTTCAATTGCTTCAGTTCTTTTATCTCATTTTCATAATAAGACATATGATCCTTCAAGGACTAATTTTCTTTTTGAGTAGAACGTAGCTCATCCAACAATTTAGCTTTTGAGGAAGTCCCACCTTTCAAATCTTTTGCATTTACTCCACCTCCAAATACATTACGACTTTGAGATCCAAAGCATTTTTCCACAACTGCTATGCTAGGAAGTGACGGTTCAGACTGCACCAATTCTAGGATTTGAACCTACAAAGTGTATAGACAGAGTTTTGTCATATTTTGCAATAACTAAATGTAAAAAATATATGTTCAATTAACCAAACACACATGTTTCTTGATTGTTTCAGCATCAACAAGTATGTTATTCATCTTGCGAGTCTCGTAGAAAATAGTTTCCAAATCCGGTGATTTCCATCTTTTCTGCCCTTTACATTAAAGTAAACATGTGAACGAATGTCTCATAAATATTAAGACAGAAAAAGAATTTGATGATGACACCTTTTGATAAATTATCTCTCTAATTGGCTTACTACCAATATGATGAAGTATCGTCAACTTAGCTCTATTTTTTTTATTTATGTTGCTTCTTGCCTATATTTGAGTAACAATATTAAATTTAAATATAATAAATAAATTACTAAAATGAGATCATAGTATGAAATAATATTATATAATTAGGTAATAAGTCAAACCTGAAAATCTTTTGAAGTAAAATGTTCCTTTACCAACCACTCCCATTGCTTGTTGTCCACCCCCTTAGGCATATTTTTTAGAGCCTATTGGATTGGCTTATCCTTCACATAGTTTGTATACAGTTGACCTCTCCATTGGTTCCACCACTCTTTCATCCATCCAAAATATGTTCTCGATGACTAATCATGTCATCACTCTCAAATTTATCCAACAAAGGCGCATAGCCACTAAAATCACAACAACATGCAATTGAAGAAAAAATAGCTAATATCTATTGATTGTAGAGTCAGCAATGTGAAGAATATTTCCTAATATACTCAGAGAATGCTTAAATAAATAAGTAATTTAGAGTTCTCTGGAACATAGGTACAGAGATAACAATGGTAAGTACAGATTGGGAGATAACCGTTTGGGCTTGTATTTTGTTTAAGATAACCCTCAACTCCTCAAATCTCCCTAGAATAATATATTTCATCCTCGATTGTTAATCATATGCAAGGATGTTGATTGAGACATGTAAGATTCTAATGGAAGACAGTTTGTGCATAAATTATGGTTTGATCAGAAGCCGGAATTATGCAATTCATGTCTAAAAATAGGCCATGTGTGTGAAGAAGCTATCTATCCTCTAGTGAGACAAGCCCACCTAGATGTCTCTCGGATTAACATACAACAAATAGCTATTGTACTAACATGCTCTAGGTGCTGGGGATGATTTCAATGCAGTTAACTCTACTCAAGCTAGGTTGTTTGGTAATCCAATATCATATACAGAGATTAAGGATTTCAATGAAGGCATTCAGAAATCTAATCTTACAGAACTTTCATTGAAGAGAGAATAATACACATGGACTAACATAAGGCTAGGATAAATTCTATAGCAGAATAGACAAGTTATTTGATAACGTGGAGTAACATCTAGGGCCATGTTATTCTAAATATGACTGTCCAAATATTTCAGATCAAGTGCCCACGCTGCTGTCCATTAAGACAATATCTTGAATTGTTATAGTCCCTTTCAGTTTTTTCAATATTTGGGCAACACACAACCAATTCAACACAATTGAAGTAAAGGGGTGAAAAAAAGGGAGGAATGGAGATTACATGAGGCATGTATGGTCAAATCTGAAAACATTAAGGCCTAATTTCATAAAGTTGAACAAAAAAGAGTTTCAACATATCACTCAGAAGATTGAATGTCATAGATATTATCGTAAAAAAATTCAGGGACAAATGAAAGTGACTCCGCTACTGAATTATTGGCTAAAGAGAGGGGGGTCTTAATTGAACTAGAGAAACTGCATCTGATTAAGGAAATGTAATGAAACAGAAGACAAAAGTAGACTGGGTCAAGTTAGCAGACTCAAACACCAAATATTTTTCTTCAGTTTTTAAGGAGAAAACTCAAAGGAAACGAATTATTGAGTTATCTTTTTAACAGGCGTTGAATTAAAGGATACTTAAGATATTAACAAGGAGATCAAGTTATTTTATCCAGTTACCGTAACAGCAACCCACTTATGATTTAGTTTTTCTTGCTTCATGTTTTTCCATGATGATACGCCCAATGGACATCTATTACTATCATGGTCTATTCTTCCCAAGTGCCTCGAAAATAGATTGCTTTTGGGTCCCCTAAACTCAACTTCCCTAACTAGAACCTAGACCTTCCCCATTGGAAGATACAGAAGTGGGGATAAGTAGCAGAACAAGGCCCATGTAGGCATCATCGACCAACTGAGTGAAATAAGTTCATAAAGAAGCTCAATTGTATCTAAATGCAGTAGCTGCATAAAGTCACCCCATAACCTCAATTGAACCTCCTACGATAAGGTGCAACCATACCCTACAACAAATGTGATGTTTCTATCATGCCCAAAGTCCCGTTAGGGTGCTGGCACCCGTTGCCGATAAGACTTGGGAGAACCAATCTATATCCATGCGCTTTCTATACATATTATAAGGGATTTCTACATTTGACATGCCTTTGAGAAAATAAACAGTGATAACAAGCCAAAAGGAAACGCATATGGCTATGCCGTTGCGGTCACGGTGTCTAAAGTACGAGACATGACCACAGTTTAATTTATATAGTCTACAAAGCCTCTAGATAAGAAAAGTATCTAATAAGGATCGGGATAGGCCCCACCTCAGCTAATTATACAATACAAAAAAGATATAAGTTCTATACACACAAAGCTCTGAAGCAACCTGGGGCTTGGTAACAGCAGCTAGATATCATATACTCCTATTGGGGAGATCTACTAGCACCTATAATTGCAACATGAAATGCAGGTCCCCCGTAAGAGATGTCAGTATGAGATAATGTACTGAATATGTAAGGCAGGAAATATTGTATATGAAGTAATAACTCAAATGCAACTATGCACTGGTGTAGGATAAGAGACCACCCCTTAGTTATACTGTGGGATCATGTACTTTACGTTATTTTTATTACTTTACATTTATTGTATACCTATGTGCATCATATAATACAAATGACCAGCTGATCAGTGGTAAATCTCTATCGGGATCGGCCCTGGCTAGGTTTTTCCTTTAACCCTTTTGGCTACCCCCGTGATAGGATCGATCTTGGCTAGGTGATTTTTCCATTCCTCGGGTTACCACCCATCAACAAGCAATATACCTTACTTTATCTTTCAATTACCTTTAAGATGATTCCTTTGGTGGTGGTAATATTGGAGTGGTAGGACTGTAGGTACAACATATGACATGTAAATAATCACAAAAGACAACATCATAATGAAAGGAGTAGGTTACACAAATAATGAAATGCATAAGATGTAAAACAACACATGAACTTTATTTAGTAGAACGAACTCATGTATTTTGGAATCCAAGTATGTATGCAGGTTTCCAAGTGACTACATATGGGAGCATATGAACATGTGAAAGAGTGGAGACATGGTTGTTTGTTATGTCGGAGTAGATAAGAGCCTCTATGTACCAAGGAAGAACCTAGGTTTCATGCTAAGTAATACGAAATCGAGTAGCCTTACCTCGTTGTACGACCTCGTTATTACCTCGAGTTAGCCTTTCCTTCCTCCAAATATTTATATACAACATAGTAGGTTATATGATAAGCATTAGTAGCCAATAGATACATCTTGGCAGCCCAATCTCATAAAAAAAAAACATACGAGCAGCAATCGTATAATTGTAAACCCGAGCGTATTCTTTCAACCTTTCCGCCTTTAATCGTATTTTCTAATACACATTCTCATATACATATCATATGCAGCCTGTTTTAGTTCCATAAAAGTCTTACAATAGCCCATAAAGTACAACACATAACAATTCTACCCCACATACAAATAGGAGGCATAACATCACACCCCTTCGCTACACTTTGACGTCGACAATCCCTAACATGTTTCAACATTACCCAAACTATTCTCAACACATCTATACATATAAATAGCCTAAAGATAATCTTAGAATAGTACCAAAGTAGTCATGAAGGACTTGAGGCAATAGCCTTCCATCCATCAGCCCACAAGTTCGTACTATGAACACAATTATGATATCCTTTAAGCACTCACTTTTGCGGAATGTAAAAGTGGTGCATCAGCTTAGTCACATAACTAAAAAACCATACCATGTTAAAAATATGAGTATTAAATCATAATTCATCCAACTAAGAAGAGAAAATCCTCTTGAATAACAAGAAAAGTTCACAATAATCCTTAGGACACATGTTGTCAAAATTTCCAGCGCAAGCATAACTAGCATATACTTCTTGTTTGTCATGGGATAAGTATAAATTATACATGGATATTTCCACCTACCTTAGCCTTCAAGATTCAGGTTTCCTTCAAGAACTCTAGAGTGTTATATTGGCTGCCTTATGAAGTGCAGTAAAGAGAAAAAAAGAGTCCTTAGGAATCTAAAAATTTGTTCCAAAGTGAAATGATTTAAGAAGATGTTTTTGAGCCCTTTTAAAGGCTCTCTTTGGCCGACACTATCTTGAGTTTTTGAACACATATTACCACACATTAATAAGCTAGTGAGGTAGTAGCTTGGTCCTCACACTTGGGCCTAAATGGGTCTCAAAGCTGATGGGCCTTGGCTATCCATTTTCCTAATACCTCTTCACCTAGTTTGGGCCCAATTAGTCAAGTGGTTTGTGATGTACTTGGGTCTTTTATTATTCATCTTGGGCTGTAAGTATTGTCCATTTACGATGGCAAAACACGAGCTAAAGTTACAATCTTAACACAAACTGTATTCATTATCGGACTTGGATAAATTCGATGTCGGGCCTCGTCTCCGTTTGGCTAGCAAATTTAAGCTAAGCAAGTAGGTGACTCACCTGCTAGCTTCCTAAGTCCTACAAGAACCTCACTTCTTCACCTCGTTTAAGGTCGTGATCTCCTGAATTTGACTTAAAACTTATTTACACTCGACCCTCTTCAGCGTTAGATATATATATATCGCCCTCTAATTTGAGATTCAAGCACTTTTAAAAATGGACGCTAATATGACCAAACCATATCATGTTTCATTTGCATAGTACTAGTATTATAAAATGTGGGGTGTTACAATTTATCGACGAATTGTTTAGCTATGGTCAAAAATTCATCACCAAATATGCATTTTTAGTGACAAAAATTAGATTTCATCCTCAAATGCATGGCTCACATATTTTTGGTGATGAAAAACAAATTTCATAGGAAATGTTTTGTCTAAGAAGCTTTCCCACTAAAAAAATGAATTGGCGCCAATTATTATGTAATTTTAGTCACAAATTTGAGGATATTGGTGACAATAAGCTTCGTCATTGATTTTTTTGATAATTTGTGACAAACATTAATGTATGACTCATGTGTTTTTAACGACAAAAATAATTTCGTCGAAAATGTTCTTTTTGCAATAAAAAAAATAAATTGGCACAATAGTAGGCAATATTAGCCGCGAATTTGAGGATATTGGTGGTAATCAATTTCATCACTAATTTTACAGACATTTTGTGACAAATCATCATTTCTCTCTGATTCATTTAAGTTTAGATACGAAAATATTTCGTCACTAAATTTGTCACGAATTATTTAAGGCACAATATATAAACTAGCCTTTAATTTGTCTTCAAATCACATGTTGGAACTCCAACTTTGAAACTGCACAAACAAGCACTCAACAAGCCCATCTTTAATCATTTAAGCATGACAAATATGTGTTTATCTATCTATCTATCTATCTATCTAT
>JAOTQR010071930.1:0-13239 GCA_025774065.1 Solanum ossicruentum | reverse complement strand
ATAGGCAGCCCAAGTCCAACCAATTTGGAGCCCCAAAAGGCCCAAATGAAAGGAGAAAGGAGCTGCATCACCTACTTAGTGAAATAGGGATGAGAATGCCTTATTGGGTTAGCCAAATCACACCATAAAAAGGGGTCAAAGTAACTCCCAAAAGTCATTTCTCAATTTGACTACACAAAAATCAGATTTTGCTCTCTAAATTTCCTTTCAACTTTTCTCAACATTGTGAAGCAGCCAAACGACTCTTTTAGGGTTCTTAAGGAGTCTCTAAACCTTGAAGACAAAGGTAAATAGTTATAGTTGTGTAATTTAGTATAGTTTCATCATGAAAAACAAGAAATAGATACTAGTTATGCTTGTTGAAAGTATAGGACAACATGTGGGCAGAAAGTTATTGCACACTTGCCTTTGTTTTGGGTGATTTCTCTATGGTTTGTGAATTGTATTATGAAGAAAACTTGATGTTCTTAACATGGTTTGAGTTATAAACATCACCCTAAGGTTGCTGCCCTGACTTTGATTTTATTTAACAAGCGCATTTTATTGTGTTATCTTAAGCGTCATGTTGATAGAAACTTGCGGGATGTTGTATGCAAGGCTATTAGATCACATCCTTCAGGACATCTTAAGTTCTATTATAAGACTATTTTAGTTCTGTTTATATATGTTAATGTTGTTGGAACAGTTTGGTTAGAGTTGGAATAGGTTTGGAGTTGTCAACGTCGAAATGTAGCAAAGGAAGGTAACGTTATGCTGTCCATTTTTAGATTGTGTGGAATTGTTATGTGTTGTGCTTTGTGACTTGTTGTAAGACTGTTATGGCATTAAAATAGGCTGTTCATGATGTGTACATGTGAATATGTGTTGGAAAATACGATTAGGTGCGTAGAGGTTGGAAGGATACGCTGGGGTTTACAAATACCCGCTTGCTGCCTGTGTGCTATTTTATTGTGTGATTGGGCCGCCAAGGTGTATCTATTGGCTATTAATGCTAGTTTTATCACCTACGATGTTGTAGATAAGTATTTGAAGGAAGGGAAGGTTATCTCGAGGTGCTAATAAGGTCATACAACAAGGTATGTAAGGTTACTTGATTTCATATCACTTGGCATGAAACATAAATCTCTTCTTGGTACATAAGGCACTTGCCAACTCCAACACAACTATTAACAGTATCTCCATTCTTTGACATATTCACATGCTTCCATACATAGTCACTTTCAAATCTGCATACATGTTTGTATACCAAGTTACATGGGTCCTTGTTACTAAATAAAGTTCACGAGTAGTTTCATTTCAAGCATGTTTTATTGTTTGTGTAACGTACTCTTCTTCATTGTCATATTGTCTTGTATGATTATCTACATGTCACATGCTACATATACAATCCTACAGCTCCAATATTGTGACCACCTAAAAGAATCATCTCAAAGGTAATTGAAAGGTAAAGCATATCGTTTATTAATAGGTTGTAGCCCGAGGGGTGGGAGAATCACCTAGCCCGAGATGATCCTATCACGGGTGGTAGCCCAAGGGGGTTAAGGAAGAACCTAGCCAGGGATGATCCCGCTATCCCGAGGGGTGGAAGAATCACCTAGCCAGGGAAAATCTTATCACGGGTGGTAGCTCAAGGGGGTTAAGGAATAACCTAGCCAGGGACGATCCCGATACAGTTTACCACTGATTAGTCGGTCATTTGTTTTATAGTTGTGCACAGATTATACAGTAAAGGTAAAGTAATATAAAGAACATAAAGTACATGATTCCACAGTTTAACCAAAGGTGGTCCCAAATCTCACACCGGTGCATGGTTTCATTTGAGTTGTTACTTTATATACAGTATATTCTGCCTTACATACTCAGTACATTACCTCGTACTGATGTCCCTTACAGGAGACCTGCATTTCATGCTGCAAGTACAGGTGTTAGTAGACCTCCCCAGTAGGAGTACAGGACATTCAGCTGCTGTTACCAAGCTCTAGGTTGCTTCGAGGCTTTGTGTATGTCTAGAGCTTATATGTTTATATTACACAGCTAGTTGAGGCGGGGCCTGTCCCGACCCTTTTCAGATACCTTCTCCTATGTAGAGGTTTTTTAGACTATGTAAATTAAAGTGTGGTCTTGTCTCGTACTTTAGATACCATGGCCCCAACGGCCTAGTCATATGCATTTCCTTTTGGCTTGTTATCACTATTCATTTTGTTAAAGGCATGTCAAACATAGAAACCCCTTATAACATGTATAGAAAGCGCATAGTTACAGGGTGGTTCTCCCGAGCCTTATCGGCAACGGGTGCCAGTCCGCCCTAACGGGATGTTGGGGCGGGAAATAAAGGTTGAGCACCAAAGGCCTTGTGGTATAGCCCAGAACATAGAGATTTCAAAATGGAAATGGGAGATGATTAATATGGACTTCGTAACAGGCTTACCTCGATCCCATAGATAGCATGATTCGATATAGGTGATAATAGACAGAATGACCAAGTCAGCTCACTTTCTATCTAACAAGACAACTGATACAACTGAGGATTATGCCAGACTCTATCTTAAGGAGATTGATAGGCTACACGGGGTCCATAAATCTATTATATCTGACAGAGTTGCTCATTTTATAGCATAGTTTTGGAAGTCCTTCCAAAAAGGGCTCGGTACGAAGGTAAATCTTAGTACAACTTTCCATCCCCAGAAAGACGGGCAAGCAGAGCAAACGATACAGACCTTGGAAGATATGTTGAGGGCGTGTGTGATAGACTTTAAAGGTAACTAGGATGATCATTTAGTTTTGATTGAGTTCTCTTATAATAATAGTTTTCAGGCCAACATACAGATGGCACCATATGAAGCTCTTTATGGAAGAAGGTGTAGATCACCAATAGGATGCTTTGAAGTTGGTGAGACAGGATTGATAGGACCTGATCTAGGCCATCAGGCTATCGAGAAAGTGAAGGTTATCCAGGAAAGCCTCAAGACAGCTTACATCTGACAAAAGTCTTACACAGATGTTAGGAGAAGAGACTTGGAGTTTGAGGTAGGTGATTGGGTGTACTTGAAGGTATCTCCAATGAAGGGAGTTATGAGATTTAGGAAGAAGGGGAAGTTCAATCTATGGTATATTGGGCCTTATCAGATTCTGAGAGGAGTGGGCAGTGTTGCTTAAGAGCTAGAGTTACCGATGGAGTTGAGTGCTATTCATCCGACATTTCATATCCCCATGCTTAAGAAATATTTGGGAGATCCCTCTCTAGTTGTTCTTGTTGAAAGTGTGGAATTAAAGATAACTTGTCATATGAAGAGATCCCAGGACAGATATTAGACCGATAAGTTCGCAAGTTGAGAACCAAAGAGATAGGTTCGGTGAAAGTATTGTGGGGAAACCAATTCATGGAAGAAGCCACATGGGAAGCATACGAGGACATGAAGGTCAAGTATCCGCACTTGTTCGTTGGCCTAAGTGAGGATCTTGAAGGTAAACTTTCGTAGTTCACCGTGAAGATTTATATTTTATTATGTTACAGAACTTGTGGCTTGAGCTAGCTTTCCTTGTATCGTTATCATTCGAGGATGAATGATCCCAATTGGGAGAAATTGTAATACCTAGTGAAATGACGAAATTACCCCTAAAATTGACCTTGCGCATGATGTTTCTTCCGTTGCTCTGTTTGCAAATCTGAGACCGAATTTGCAATCAGTGTGAAGAATTGAGTCAAAAATTGGTCTTGACTCGACAAAAACTTGAAAAAACGTGAATTATTTTTCTTCAAGAAAGCTCAAAACAGTGGGGTTTTCGTAGCCCTTCCACGACGCGGAGTGGACACGGAACCACACTTTATTGTTTTCTCAAATTTTGATGAAATTATGAAAAAATGAGAAATAACACTAGTATGCATTGCGTACTACTGTATTTCTGGAGCAGTTTTGTTCTTTTAGTGGGGAGGAGCAATTCCGACCTTTTTCACACCCCTATTATACTAAACGAATCTGTTTTAAATCATATTTAGTCCCTAAAATGTGATTTTCCTCACTCATTCTCTAAACAAGCAAACTCTTTCAAGAACTTATGCTCATGAATTCAAGAAATGATAGTAGGGCTTAGGGACTCTCCAACTCTCCAAGAAATTCCTTCCAAGGTATCTATTCTAAAATTATTATTTTAGAATATTTTAGAAAGTATAAATTTAGTTTTTATTCCAGAAGTAAGTTCAAGTCTTGATTGAAATTACATTCATGTAAATCCTGTAAAGTTAGTGAATTTCTTTATGTATGCATAGATTCTTGATAAGAATTGATGATTCTTGATTCTTTAATTGTTACTTGAATTATTGATTTCAAGATTTAAAATTATAGAAGATTTCCTATGAATTTCATATGGGTTTTCATGAACACCCAAGAAGCTTATAGTTTAAGACAAGTTAAAGAATCCTTTTCTCGAATCATTCTTGTATTCTAGCTGAGTACATTATATATTAAAGAATGATTTTCTTGAAGGTTTCTTGGTACTTTAGTTGAGAAATCTAGTATGTTTGAAAGTACATGAAAAATACTAGTTTCAGTACCGTTAAAAATTTTAGTTGAGAAAGCTAAGTACTAAGTTGGGCTAAGTCCCCAAGAAAGCCATTCAAGAATTTATGCTCATTTAAGTATGAGCTATACAAAGTATTTTGGGAGTAGTATTGAGCACCGATATGGGTGAGAGTAGAATAAATTACTCAAACACATAAACTATGTAGCCAACATAGGATAGAATTGTACTACAGTACCTTACTCATTAGCCACTGAGATGGCGTAGTTTTGGGATTGATCCACTCCTTAGTTTTTCGTCCCCTACTCCGACTATGTATGGGATAGCTTTGGCAGCGTGGGCAAGACATTGTATCATGACGAAGCTCATAATAGTGGTTGTTGGTTAGAGAAATTCTCCAAGCTAAGGAATTAAGTTTTACTTATCAATTTTCAGGAAGTCATTTCAGCATACAAATCTTATGATTATTGTACTTCCCTTATATATTATGATTATGTCTTTTGAGATGCATTATGATATTCCTATTAAATGTTTTATCCATCTTATGTATCGTACATTCTATGTACTGACGTCCTTAGGACCTGCATCGCTTTACGATACAAATGCAGGTGACAGACTCCCCCGGCAGCCGCTTCGTTGAGGACCTGGAAGCTATCAGTTATTGATGAGGTTTCTTCTCATTCCAAGACTCCTATGTTCATGTTATTTCATTTCAATAATTGGTTTTAGTTCTGGCTTCTTAGGGCCTGTCTCAGTAGCCCTTTCAGACAGTTTAGTAGAGGTGCCATAGACCATGTATTAGTATTTCAGTTTCTAGTTCATTCAAATATTGCTTTAAAGTTTTGTATTCAGCTTCTGCAGACGGTTTAGATCATCTTATTGCTTTTATGGCTTTTTTTCCACTATGATAAGTCTTACGCTGAGTAAGCAGCCAGGCCAAGTGGTTCGCTTGGTGGACCAGAAATGGTTTTTGAGTGCCGGGAACATCCAGGGTATAGGCTCGGGGCGTGACACTCAATACAATAAAACAAGGAATGAATAAAAATAAAAGGGTGGCTCCAAAAGTAAGGAGGTCTCACCACTGTCTGCGATTGAATAGATCTTTAACAAAGTGCTTACTGAGGATCTCTAAAACTTGTACCTCCGTCTTGAAATGATGAGGCACTGAGTGGCGTCAGTACGTGGAATGTACGATATGTAAGATGGCTAAAAAGTATTAAGAACAGGATACTCACTTTAAAATTGAACTTTGAGCTAGCTTATTTGACAAAAGTATGTCATGTAAGTAAAACATATGTTTTTGAACTTGTTTAAAAGTGCAACTTAAGACAAAGAAATACTGACTTTAATGCATTAATGAACACAACTCAATATATTAAAATTATGATACTCAAATGCTCAACTCTCCAAATAGCTCAACTCAATTAAATATGCAACATAATAAAAAGAAATACTTTAATAAACAAATAATAAATCTTAGTGTGTAAAATAATAAACTTTACTTCTTGGGGAGTTTCTCTAACCGAAAACCATCACTATGAGCTTCATGATGATATAACGTCTTGCCCACGCTACCAGAGACATCACATATTTTACCGGGGTAAGGAACGAAAACTAGGAGAGTGGATACATCCCAAAACTAGGCCATCTCAGTGGCAAGTGAGGAGTTGTACCTTAGTACAATTCTATCCTATGCCGGCTACATAGTTTATGAGTTCAAGTTATTATTATTACTCTCACTCATATCGGTGCTCAATACTACTCCCAAAATTATTAATTATATGTTCATACTTAAAAGAACATTCTTGCTCAAAGTATTACTTTTTTCTCTTTGGGACTTCACCCAACTTAACATTCTCTTAACTTTTCACAAAACTATGTAAAATCATAGGCTTCATGTTTCACTATTCATAAAATACTTATACTAATACTTTTCTTGAGTTTAAAGCAAGATATCAAGATTCATAGATTTTTGTAGTAACTTTGGGGTTTAACTAGTTTAACAATTAAAAGTAGTATCTCAACTTAAGACCCCAATTTAGTAGAAGATTTTAGTAAATCTCATGCTTTTCTTCAAAAACTCATTAAATCATGTATCATCTAATCAAAAGATATTCTCCAACATGTAATTCTTTGTACTCAATAAATACATGTATAAATTAGTTTAAATTACTCTTTTATTAATACATAGAAAAGTCATCATCTTTACTAGAACATGTAAAACCTTTATTCAAAATACTTGTTTAATGCATGAAAAATCATCAATCTCAATATCAAAGAATGTATAGGAAAGTCATGATTATCAACTTTATTATGGTTCATGGGAAAGTATCTAGGAATAAAAATTCCAATAATTTAAGATAAAAAAATAATAATAATAATCTCAATGGATAAATAATCTAACTCAATGGAAGAGGAATTAACTCATTTAGAATTCAAGACTTAGGATAGAACTCTACTTGATCTCAATTATGGAGAATTAACATGTGGGGTGCATGGATGAACTCAGTCCAACACTATAAGTAGTCTTACATACCTGAAAAGTTGATATTACCATCGAATTTTGATGAATCCTCACTTTCTTGGAGAAAATCCTCAAGCTTGGTAGTTCTTTTAAAGTGAAAGAACTTGGAAGGACATTGGTTATAGGAATTCACTTGATTCTTGAATTCTTGACTTAGAATCTTTGGAGTTCTTGATGAAGAACCCTAATTCTTGAAAAGAAGAATCAAGAAATTCTTTCTTAGGATTCTTGAATTCATCTTTGTGAAACCCTAGGTTATGATTTAAGATTCTATTAGAGATTCATGAATAGATAAAGAAATCTAGGTTGGGTGGCTTGAAATTCATGAAGAATAACTTACCTTGAGGAGCAATCTTGGAAGCTAATCCTAACTTGATAATTCTTGAGTGTTTATGTTTAGAAATGAAGGAGAGAGTTTTTAGTTATGAAAACTGACATTTTTGGCATTTTAGTACTTTAAATAGATCCCCCAAAGGTTTTAGGATAAAAATACCCTAAAATATAAAGAAAAAACGTCATTAACTTATCCAGTAAGGGTCCGCGTCAGGTCCACAACGAGCTCCAGGCACGGACCTTCAGAAAACTCTGCACTCCTTCACTGAAATGGTCATAACTTTCTACTCCAAATTTTGATTAAGACGAAATTGATTGCGTTGGGAAGCTAATTCAAATACCTTCAATTGGATATATTATGGGTCACCTAATTCATTATACTTTAGGAGATATGCTTATTTAAAATTGACCCTTCTATCAACTCATATGAAAACTTAGTTGCTAGAAATTCTTTGGACTTGGCTTGTTGTAAAAGATCCCTTAGGACTCTAAATCACATCTAATATACTTTAAATACTTAGGAATTGATCCTAGTATGTATATACAACCAAAAAGTCACTGATCCATCTAATTTTTATAAAATATTATGTTATAACTCAAACGCTAAGAAAGTTTTTAGCTTAACTTCGTACCAAAGAGTTTATGTGACCTTAGATCATCTCCAATTTTATTCCCACGTTAAGAAACTGACTTTAACACTTACAATCAATTAAGAATCATTAACTACAATCCTATATCATATGAAGGATGACTCAATCTTAGCCAAAAAAAATTAGGGTATTACAATAGCATATAACAATTTGTTGGTTATTTTTTTTCCTTCTTTATTCTTTTTTTAAAGATATTTTTGGTGTTTTGTGTATACAGTTGGTGATATCTAATATATTTAATTTGTACTAATTTTCATGATTTCAACCTTTGTAAATATGTTTGTTGGATTTTAAGTTATTCTATATGTGCTAGCGCTTCCATATATGTTATTTTGTTATTATGACAAAACGAAACAACTCAGATGTCTCTCACACATTAAATTTTCAGCCCTTAAGGACATATCTGACTGTATGATAAAACTGAACATGCTTAACATGTTCAAAGATTCACCATTTGGCTATTTACTCGATTTACCTTCTATGCACGTCTAACCTCAGCTTATACAACATTTGGTGGATAATGAGGTATAGAGTAATCAAAAATATGTGTTTAAATTCAGCTTGAATGGGTCTGAAATTAAATTTGGGATTGCGGGGTTTAAGGCTATAATAGGTTCTACGTTTGGAACATTGGATAACTTTGTGATTGATTTGGTTGGTCCATCAAAACTCATGCAAAAGTATTTTTTAAATATCAAGATTAGAGCTATTCCAAAGGGGTTGTTTATCAGTGTCTTCAGAGATGAAGAATTAATTGAGGCAGATGACGTATTTGATATGTGCATTATCGATTTCATCAGTACTTTTATACTCTTATCCCCCCCTTCAGAATACATTTGTGACTGAATACCATTTTTTATTGGTAGAGTCAGGAAAGTATGCTAACCATCCTTGGGGCTATCTCTCATTTCTTGAGTTACGGGACTACATAACCAAACAGGTAGCAGTAGGCAACGAGAGGGTGATGTTATCTGGATTTTTGTTGGCTCTTCAAATTTGGTTCTACAAATGTTCCAATCGAGTTGATAGGAGAGTTGCAATTCACAATAATTATCGCACTCTATGGATGTTCAATTGTAACATTCTGGAGAGGAAGATATTTATCAACATTTCAGAAGAGGGATATTTCGACCTTTTGGAACCAGGTTACTTATGTGCCTTTTGTTTTTTTCTTCCTTTCGTATATGCTGATTTTTTTTCATTAGTACAATTTCAAGAACATGTCGTTCACGCCAGTTGAGTTGGCTGCAATTCGGGCAGAAGAGTTGCCTGCTCCGAATGCTACTGTTGTTTCCCAGTCCAATGAGCAGCCCCATGCTAATTCTGAACCCCACAATGTCACTGGGTCAAAAGACGTTGCTGCACCGGAAACTACTACTTTTTTAAACAGTGATGATCAGAATTTGGGCAAAATGGATACATCTATGAAGTTTGAACCCAAAGATAGTGACGCCATTCAAAGACTTTAAAAAGAGATTTTTTTGGTATGTATTCTACTTGTTGTGCTCTTTTTTCCCTGTTACATCTTGCTCATTATTTTGATATTTTTTATTTATGATTATAGGTTCGTGAGCGATGAACAACCTTGGAGGCTAAAGTTGATGATGAGTTTCGTGGAATGAAGTCCTTCATTGAAGAGTCATTCAGAAAGTACATGTCGAACACACCAATTGAACAAAATGTTGATCCAAAAGTTCATAAGTCAGGCTTAAAAAAGGTATTATAAAAACATTAACCCCTTTTTGATTTCTTACTGTCTACATTACTTCTTTTTCAAATTTATATTTTCTTTTTTTTTTCTAATCATTTGTCTGCTACTCCGAAAAATAACCAACATTCATATGTATATTTCAATTTTCCTTCTAGGATTGTGGTGGGAAGGAAGAGGTTTTTTTCAAACATGCTTCTGGAATATCAGATATTTGGAATGATCTTCCAACAATGATTATGATTTGATTTACTCAAATTATTATTTCCTTTTTATTTGTCTAATTACCTTGTTAATAGAGATGGTTCATTTTTTGGTTGGTTTTCTAATTATACAATTATTTTATCCAATTAATGCTATCAACTTTTTGGATTCAAACTTGATGTGTAATTGAATATTTTTTTTAGTATGAGAGCACTGCTAATGTAGTGTCAAACCAAGTAACACAGCAGGACGTGCATAATCGAAGTGAACAACCTGTTGGCAGTTGTAACGAACGTAACACCGATGATGCAGGGATGTCCAATTCCAGTAGTCTATTCTGTCCAACTGTTTGTCTAATAAGATCCTTGGGTTATTGCCAGATTTTATTAAGTTAATTTGTTTTTAGGGGAAATCAGAGTTGCTACTCCCAAGACCCCTATGGCGGATGATTATGACTTTTCAGAGTTTACCGAATCTCAGCTTGTCACAATAGATAACTAGATCCCTTATGTCACACCAATGCAAGTGCCAAGACAGATAAAATAGGGGAAGTATCAACAAGACCCGTACACGGACATCAGTGACACGGTAGGGTCTTCAGGCAATGCCCCTGCCATATTCTAAATGAAGCATCTGTTTGAAGAATACAACAATTTTGAAGTGGATTAGGATCTCATTGATTCATTTCAAATATGGTTCAAGCTGAAGTTATCAAAGAGACGTGGCAAGTACATATCTTTTAAATTTGGTGATATCTTATTATTCCTTTTATAATTAGTTTATTAGTTTGTCATTTTCTTTAGGAAACAAAGTGCGTTCACTCTTGCTTCTAACAAGATAAATCCCCCTTTTGACTTTGGGTTCCACATAGTAGGACTTATGGATTGGTTTTATGACTTGGCCACAATTGGACGACCATGGGAAGACTCGGCAATATATCCTAAGAATATAATACTATATTCTTTTCACTTATATTTTTTTATGTTATACATTTTATTATCTGAAAATCTAAAAATATGGATATGCAGCATGTTGATGTTATCATGTACTATATCCAAAAAAAATGAAGTATGGTCCTGGGAATGATACAAGAGTCACATTTATGGACTATTTTTTCATACAATGGGTTGAATAAATACATGATCATTGGTTAAAGAACAACAAGGATTACTGTTGATCAAGAGGTTGCGTAGTACATTTGGGGATATAAGATACATGCCAATATATCATGAGATTTAGTTGACCATATTTGCATCCCCATCAATACACCTGATCTATGTCATTGGATATTGGCTGTGATTTTCATAAAAGACTTTTGCATCTATCCAAAGCACTTTCTCAAAGTCAATAATGTTATGAGGAAACTTGAAGAAATTATCCCGCTTTACTTCATTTGCACTGGCTTTTATGGCAAAGGCGATGATATGGACTGCACAACAAGATGGAGTCTACTGGTCATTCTTTCGGGGATCTACTTATGTATTTCATCTGTGAGAATACTCCTCAACAATCTGAGGAATCGAAGTAAGTTTTCTTTTTTTAAAAAAATACAACATATTATTTTATTTGCTGCTTTTGGAGTTTTACAGCTACCTTTTCCCAACTCGTGTACAGTTACTGGCCTACTGACCTTGTTGGTTAAGCTTTCTCATTTTTGCTAGTCGCCTTGTTGTCATATTGGTAATTTCCTGGTAAAAATGTAGTACATGTTGTTTCCTAACTTAGTTTATTTTTAATAGTTATGTCTTATTAAGTTTGTCACTGTTTGATTTTTTTTTGTTGTTGTTGTCTTTTGTTTTCTTGTGTTCATTTTGTTGGACATAGTTGCTAAAGTTGAGGTTCTGTGTTGGTTATGAATATGATTTTTCTTTTTAAATTGCAATGTATTAGGTACCATTTTTTGGTTACTAGTATTGATTTATTTTTCCTTTAATTGTTGTGTTTTTCATCTCTAAATTAGTTATGTTTTTAAAAATTTAAATTATGTTACCATTTACTTTTTGGTTCATGCCATCATATTAGTCATGTTTCTTATTAAAATTTTTAACATACATGTTTCCTAATATCTCCTTTCTTTTTCAGTGACCGCGAGTTATACATATGTGCCTTTGTTGAATACTATTCACAAGGTGAATTTGAAATTTCGTCGTGTTTTATAGAGTTGTATCTATTTAGATTGCGATATGGTGCCCTGTTTTGACAATATGGAAAGGGTAGTCAGCGAGTTGAAGCTACGAGGAAGGTTGTTAGTAGCATGGGGCCACCAAAAGTTATATATGACTATGTCCCAGTTAGTGATAGTATCGATGCGGCTAAGTTAGTACCTCATAGGAAGAAATAAATATTTTTGTTATTATGTAGACAATTATTTTTATGCACATGTAACAATCTTCTTTTGGTTATACTACTTGTGGTATTTTTGGTGATGTGAATGTGGTGATATGGATTTCTTTTTGACGTCATCTTCCGATATAGCATATGTAAAAATGTATGTTTTTTGGAATGAATTTTGTACTGAACATTTCGTTAAAATTTTATACTGTACCAACACTTACCAAATTGGTAAACAAATTTTTAACCAACGAACTCAACTTTCAACATAATTATGCTGGGTACTTTAACAGAATACGAAAAATACCAAATCTACAATCAATATTAGATCATTTTCCTTGAATGCTTAACCCAATTGGTAACCAAATTTTTTACCAACTAATTGAACTTTCCAATATAAGTATGTTGTGTAATTTAATGGAATACAAAAAATACCAAATCTATAACCAAAATTACACCATTTCCCTAATCACTTAACAAAACACCCAATTTTTAATACTGTACCAATACTTAACAAAATTGGTAACCAATCTTTTTGCCAACTAACTGAACTTTCAACTTAATTATATTGTGTAATTTTCCAACACCAAATATTTTTTCCTATAAGATCAAAACCGTCCATCTCTTCTATTCAATAGTCTATCAAAATTATTTGTAACCAAATTTTTCACTATATCACTGAACATTCATCCCACTAATTTCCTTTAAAAACACTTTTAATCAATAACCCAACTCTAACACATTTTTTTTATATAAATTACTCTAATTTACAAAAAAATAATAGTATTTCAACACTAACCAATACCAAAAATGTACTATACTTCATTTGTACCAGCACTTAACCAAATTTGTTATCATACTTTTTACCAACTAACTGAAATGTCAACAGAATCTACATGTTAAACCCCGAAATTTCTTAAGGCTATTTATTAATTGGGATTAATTGTTGGGATGGAAGTATAGCTTTAATT
>JAOTQR010071869.1:0-13243 GCA_025774065.1 Solanum ossicruentum | reverse complement strand
TGTCTTTGTATTCTGGGTGCTGCTGCAGGTGTGGATAGTCAGTAAAATAGAGGAAACTCTGCCGAAATTTCGGTAGAATTCATAGACTTACGGATGACACTTGTGTTTGAACGTTGGTCTAGGTGTCTAAATGACACCAGTCATGGCCCCGGGGTTGGGTGTTGACACCGACCTTGAATTCAAGATCCCTTCTCCTCACATCGGCATAAGATCTTTGGCGACTTTGGGCTGTTTTCAACCTTTCTCTAATCATCATTACCTTCTCCATAGCATCCATAACTAGATATGGACCCAATAAAGCTACCTCAATAACCTCAAACCATCCAACTGGTGATCTACAATGTCTATCATAGAGAACTTCAGAAGGAGTCATAGCGATGCTAGAATGATAGCTATTGTTGTATACAAACTTAATCAATGGAAGATGATAGTCCCAACTACCCTTAAGCTCCAATACACAAGCTCTAAGCATATACTCAAGGGTTTGGATGGTCCTTTCAGCATGGCCATCTATTTGAGGGTGGAAGATCGTACTAAGTCTATCCTTTGTACCAAGACCCCTTTGGAAAGACCTCCAAAAATATGAAGTAAATTGAGCTCCACAATTTGATATGATGGATAAAGGAACCCCATGCAAGTAGGAACCTCTATGTCTTGGGTTAGGCCACCCGGCCTTAGATATTATGCTTTGACTTATTGACAACTACTGCAACCAGACACAAATTTGGCAATATCTTTCTTCATCCTCCCCACCATTACACCTCTCTCAAATCTCTATATATTTTAGTAGAACCGGGGTGAATAGAATAGGAAGAACCATGAGCCTCATTAAGAATTCTCTCTCTCAAGCCATCAACACAAGGCACACACAACCTACCTTCGTATCTAAGGGTATCATCTCCCCCTTGAGAGAAAAACCTCTACCTTTCCCTCTTTCACCAAGACCTTCAATTATAACAAGGAGGAATCAAGATCTTGCTTTGCCATTTACCACATCAATCATTGAAGATTTAGAACCATCAACAACAACAACACCATTACCAACCCCTTCCAACCTAACTCCCAATCTAGCCAACCGATGGACCTCCCTAGCTACCTCCTTATCTCCACATCTGTCTCGACCCAAGCCTAGGGCTAGATATGACATGACGAATGAGGAACCCGAAGGAACACTAAACAAGCCTCTTAACTTATCATTGCACATTATTAGTCACGAAAGCATATAAAAGACATAAAGAGTAAGAATAGAGGCAAAAGGTCTAAGGAGAAAGCTTACATAACATCATAATAAAGAGACAAAGAGTCAAAGCTCATATTATAGATATATAACGTGTCCAACAAATACCTCTATTACTTAGCTAAGAGCTGGGGCCAAGACAAAACAACCGGACTCACCCTCATAGTCAAAATAGACAATAATGAAAAATGTCTCAATACATAGTAAGAGCAACATAGATGAAGGTCCCCGAAGTGGAGGACTCACAACTAGCTTGAGTAGTACCAAACTAGCCATGTGGAGGAGGAGGATAATCAACTTTGGCACCGGTTCCTACATGGTGATATCATGTAGACAAGAGTATGCATTAATACGTTTGAATGTACTAAGTATGTAGGATGCAATGCAACAAGGAATAGGCATCATAATCAAATGCATAACAATAGGAAATAGACATAATATAACAATATGGCATGTTAAGTAAAACATGCTTAAGTAACTCATGCTCATATAGAATATCAGATGTGTAAAAGAGACCAAGCTAGCTTTCCAAAGTACAAACCCCTTGGTAGGTTGGTGATGATGTCACCCCATCACTTAGGTGGTGAGGTACAAACCCCTCACTAGTTCGATGAGTACAAACCTCCATCTAGGTTGATGATGATGCCACCCAATCACCCTGGTGGTGAAGTACAAATCCCTCACTAGGTTGATGAGTACGAACCCCCATCTAGGTTATCCGGGCTCTTGGTCCCCCCGGATTGGGCATGGTCTAATGCAACACTTTATATAGAATTAATCATATACATATGCTCATTTCATCATCATAACATCATTCATATCATATTTCATGCTTTGGTCCTTCAATTCCTCAAGAAACCATAACTGGACATTTTATCAAACACTTGACGGGTGTGTAATGGGGGTACAAGACTATGGAATTTAGAGATGAAATCATGCAAGAAAATCTAATGTAAAACCAATAATCAATACCTTGCAACATCCTCAAGAAATATACATTAAAACCTCTCATCAAACCTTATAATAGATCCAAGATTTATAGCTCAAAACGTGGCAAAACAGTCACAACTTTACATAGCTTTAACATAGTTCATAGACATATTCATACTAGTAAACCCAATTGTAAAATCAACTTTAAATCATGCAAATTGAGTAAAAGGATATTAGGGCACATGGGTGGAAGAACCCAATGGCTAAAACCAATATACCTTTGCTTTGGAGAAACTCTTGGTGAAGATTGAAAATAGAGGCTTGAAGCTTGAAGAAAATCCTTAGTTCCGGATGAGGGTTTTGAGACTTGAATTTAGGAGTGAAAAATATGGCTAAGTGTTTGAGTGAGTAGTGGAGAATGTTTAGTATAATATGAGGGTGGAATATGGCTAAGTATAGGTAAAAACACGTTTCGGAACACTTAGACCCAAGACTCAAAAGTGTTGGATCGCAAGAAAAATAACTGGCAAAAATTTACACAGGTCTGCATTGCGGACCTGTCGCGGAGACCAAGTTTACACATGTCTACGACAGTTGCGCATCGCGGCACTATCGCGGACCAATTCTGGAAATTAAAATTTTGGAAATTTAAAATTGTGATTTGATTGCTCTAAAATAGGGGTTAGACACATTTCCCACTCAAAATGACCCCCTGATCAAGAATATGAAGTTGGATTTTTGATATCGCACACAGATTTTGAGATACATGGAATTTAAAATTTTGAGCATTCCAAAGCACATTTTCGGGCACTTTTTGGAGTCTTTTTAATATCTTCCCCTTGGGAACATTCGTCCCCGAATGTAAAAGAGATGTACAAGACTAGGGTGATCATAAACAAATCAGCCCCAACAAGAATGCAACATTACATTTAAAACATCATTTTCAAAATCTCAACATAAACATAAAATTATCACAAAGTGGCCAACTTAAACATGAATGCATATGAATGATATATGAGCTGAAATATAAGACTTAAAATCACATAGGGGACTTACTACCTTAAGCTTGAGTGGAGTGGAAAAGATAAGGATATCATTTTTGCATGTCTGCTTCAGCCTCCTATGTAGCAGTTTCGACTTGTTTGTTCCTTCAAAGGACCTTAACGGATGCCACCTCCTTATTCCTCAATCTTTTCACTTGCCGATCCAAAATCTAAACCTAAACCTCCTCATAAGTCAAGTTATCTTCAACAATACCCACAACATCAAGAGGCATAATAGCATTAGGATCACAAACACATTTTCTTAACATAGAGACATGGAACACCGGATGAACAAAATTCATTTCACTAGGCAACTTCAACTCATAAGCTACCTTGCCAACCCTCTTTATCACCTCATAAGGACCAACATATATCGGACTCAACTTCCCCTTTATACCAAAACGAACTGCACCTTTTATTGGAGAAACTTTCAAATAGATGTAATCACCCAGTTTGAATTCAAGGTCTCTTCTTCTCACATCGACGTAGGATTTTTGATGACTTTGGGCTATTTTCAACCTTTCCCTAATCATCCTAACCTTCTCAAGAGCCTCCATAACCAGATACGGTCCCAATAAATCCACCTCTCTAACCTCAAACCAACCAACCGGTGATCTACAATGTCTCCCGTAAAGAGCCTCAAAAGGAGTTAAAGCGATGCTAGAGTGATAGTTATTATTGTAGGAAAAGTTAATAAATGGAAGATGAGTCCTAACTACCCTTAAGATTGAAGACACAAGCCCTAAGCATATCCTCAAGTGTTTGAATGGTTCTTTCGGCTTGCCCATCCATTTGAGGGTGAAAGGTCGTGCTAAGGTGAACTTTTGTACCAAGACCCCTTTGAAAAGATCTCCAAAAATGTGAAATGAATTGTGTACCACGATCCAATATGATGGATAAAATAACCCCATATAACCTCACTAACTCATGGATGTACAATCATGCATACTCTTTTGCCCCATATTTGGTCTTGACCGGTAGAAAGTGAGCTGATTTCGTCATCCTATCAATCGCAACCCAAATGGAATCAAAACCATTTGTAGTCTTGGGCAACCCAACAACAAAATCCATATTAATGACCTCCCACTTCAAAGTAGGAATCTCTATTTCTTGGGTTAGACCACCCGGTCTTTGATGTTCGACTTTGACTTGTTGATAACTATGGCAACCGAAAACGAATTTGGCAATGTCCCTCTTCATGCCTCCCCACCAATACATATCCCTCAAGTCTCTATATATTTTGGTGTGACCGAGGTGGATCGAATAAGAAAAATTATGGGCCTCATCATGGATTCTCTCCCTCAAACCACCAACACAAGGAACACATAAACTACCTTGGTACCTAAGGTCACCATCTCCCCCTTAAGAGAAAACCTCTACTTTGTCCTCTTTCACCAAGGCCTTTAATTCAAACAAGGAGGAATCAAGATCTGGTTTTGCTATCATCTCATCAACCAATGAAGACTTAGACCCATCAACAACAACAACCCCATCATCACCAACTTCTTCCAACCTAACCCCCAATCTAGCCAATTGATGTACCTCCATAGTCATTTCCTTATCACCACCATCAACATGGGTTCGGCTACCCATAGACACCCTACTCAAAGCATCCACCATAATATTTGCCTTATCTGGATGATAATGTACACTCATATCATAGTCTTTAAGAAGTTCTAACCATCTTTTTTGTCTCAAGTTGAGATATATTTGAGTCAAGACATATTGGAGGATCTTGTGATAGGTGAACACATCAATATGCACCCCATACAAGTAGTGACGCCAAATCTTTAATGCTAACACAACGACAACTAATTCTAGATCATGGGAGGGTAGTTCCTTTCATGTACCTTGAGTTGCCTAGATGCCTAAGCTATTACCTTACCATTTTGTATCAACACACAACCCAAACCAACCCGGGAAGCATCACAATACACCACAAACCCCTCAAGCTCATCTGGTAGTGACAATATAGGAGCGGACACAAGCTTGTCTTTCAATGTTTGGAAGCTTCCCTCACACTCATCGGTCCACACAAACTTAACCTTTTTTGAGTCAATTTTGTCATAGGGGAAGCAATGGAGGAGAACCCATTCACAAACCTTCTATAATAACCCGCTACGCCCAAGAAGCTCCTAATATCCGACAGGGTCAATGGTCTAGGCCAATTTTTAATCACATCGGTCTTGTTAGGATCCACCTTAATACCATCCCCCGACACCATATGACTCAAGAATGCAACCTCCTTCAACCAACATTCACATTTTTCATATTTGGCATACAATTTCTCCTCTCTCAATTTTTGCAATACAATGCTCAAATGCCACATATGCTTCCTCCAACTATGTGAATAGAACAAAATATCATCAATGAAGACCACAACAAAGGAATCACGGTAAGGTTTGAAGAGCCTATTCATTAGTTTTATGAAGATGGTCGGTGCATTGGTCAACCCAAAAGACATTACCACAAATTCATAATGCCCATATCTAGTCCGGAAGGCTGTCTTGAGAATATCACACTCCCTCACCCTCACTTGATAATACTTGGATCGAAGATCAATCTTAGAGAAATGGCTATCCCCTTGCAATTGGTCAAACAAATCATCAATCCTTTGAAGAGGATACCTATTCTTGATGGTGACCCTACTGAGCTGCCAATAGTCAATACACATCCTAAAGGACCCATCCTTCTTCTTTACAAACAACATTGGTGCATCCCAAGGTGATTGGCTAGGTCTAATAAATCCCTTCTCCAACAAATCCTTCAATTTTTCCTTTAACTGCTTCAACTCCGCCAGGGCCATACAGTAAAGGGGAATGAGATAGGTTGAGTCGGGGAGGAGGTCTATACCAAAATCTATTTCCCTAAAGGAGGAACACCGAAAAGATCATTTGGGAAGACATCAAGGAACTCATTTACAACCAGAACCGACTCTATAGAAGGGGCTTTAGACATCATATCCCTAACCCTCACAAGATGGTAAAGACACCTCTTAGATATCAATTTATGAGCTATAATGCAAGAAATGAATCTACCCTTGACCACCACATCTTGACTCTCCCACTCAAGGATGGGTTCAATAGGGAATTGAAACTTGACCCTATGGGTTCTACAATCAATAGAAGCATAGTAGGCATGCAACTAATTCATTCCAAGAATGACATCAAAATCAACCTTGTCTAATTCAGCAAGATCACAAGACAACAACTTATGTAAACTACAAATAGGATAACTTTTATAAACCTTCCTAGCAACAATAGAGGCACCAATAGGAGTAGACACTTCATATGACTTATGCAACAACTCGGGATCAACATGGAACATTTGGGAAACAAAGACGGTAACAAAAGAAAGAGTGGCACTCGGATCAATCAAATCATATACATTAAAGTCAACAATTTCCAACATACTGGTAACAACATCGGGAACCTCACCAACCCCTTGCCTCCTATGTAGAGCATAAAACTGATTGTGCCTTGGGGCACCACCTTGAGGACAACTCTACCCAATGGAACAACATTTGCACCCCAGCCCTTGCCATGATTTCTTGACAATCCACCCTTTTGTGACCAAGCTCCCGACAATCAAAGCATGCATTAGAACCCTTCAAACACGGGCCTCTATGACTCTTCCCACATGTAGGACACACATTAATGTGAGCTATATCAATGGGAGCCACACCCCCAATACCTTGATGACTAGGAAAGTCATTGGCAAACCCCCTATTAGTAGTATAAGAAGACCCTTTGCCTTGATGGAACTAGCCACCCTTTTGGAACTTTCCCCCAAGACATACCCTCTTGGCCTCATGCCCCCTTCTTCCTCAACTTTTCCTCCCCCATTTGCTCGACATATGTCATCAACTAAGACAAGTCCATGTCACTAATTAGCAAAGCGAATCGACATTCTTCACTCACCAAGTTGGAGACCCCCATCACAAACTTGTTCATCCTAGATCTAGGATCGGCCACCAAATGAGGTGCATACTTTGAAAGTTGATTAAACTTGAGGGCATACTCCATCACACTCATAGCACCTTGTTTCAAGTTGATGAACTCTACCAACTTAGCTTCCCTAAGCTCAAGAGTGAAAAAACGATTAAGGAAAGCCAATTTGAACTCCTCCCAAAGCACCACATTACCAATTCCCTTCTCCCCCTTCCATTGATCATACCATATTTGGGCTGCCCCTTTGAGTTGGTATGATGCCAACTCCGCTTTTTCATTCGGCCCAACACCCATGATATTCAAGATCTTGTAGGCCTCATCAGTGAACTCTTGTGGATCTTCATCCACCTTTGACCCATAGAACACCAGAGGATTTATCCTCATGAAGTCTCTTACCCTAGCTTCCAGAGTAGTAGCATGAGGGGCTTGGGCCCCTTGATTGAATTGATTGGACATAACTTGGTAAACATAGTGAGGGCATCCCGGAGCTCACCATAGCGAAGAACAATCGTTAGGGAGGGGGAGGGGAAGTCACTACAACTCTATAGCATGACATAGAACATGAAGAAGGAAAACATTCCTTAAAATGCCTCATAGCCTCCTATTCATAGTCATGGCATGCTTCACAACCATGAATAGGAATCTAATTGACACGATGTGTTGGACTCTGAGTATCTATCAACCTAGTGCTCTGATACCAAGTTTGTCACGACCTAATCCTAGGGCCTAGACATGACACGATGAATGGGGAACCCAAAGGAACCCCAAACAAGACTCTTAATTTATCATTACACATAACTGGTCGCGAAAGCATATAAAATACATAAAGAGTAAGAATAGGGGTAAAAGAGATAAGGGGACATCTTGCATAACATCATAATCAAGAGACAAAGAGTCAAAGCTCATATCATAGATACATAACATGTCCAACAAACACCTCTAATACTTAGATAAGAGCGGTGGCCAAGACAAAGCAATCGGGCTCACCCTCATAGTCAAAATAGATAATAAAGAAGAATGTCTCAATACATAGTAAGAGCAACATAGATTAAGGTCCCTGAAGTGGAGGACTCACCAACTAGCTTGATTAGTACCGAACTAGCCATGTGGAGGAGGAGGATGATCAACTTGGGCATCGGTTCCTACATTGTAATATCATGTAGGTAAGAGTATACGTTAGTATATTTGAATGTACTAAATATGTAAGATGCAATGCAACAAGGGATATGCATCATAATCAAATGCATAACAGTAGACAATATGCATAATATAACAATATGGCATGTATGGCCGATGCATAAGTAAAACATGATTAAGTAACTCATGCTCATATAGGATATCATATGTGCAGAAGAGACCAAGCTAGCTTCCCAAAGTACAAACCCCTTGGTAGGTCGGTGATGATGTCACCCCATCACTTAGGTGGTGAGGTATAAACCCCTCATTAGGTTAATGAGTACAAACCCTCATCTAGGTTGATAATGAGTCCACCCCATAACCCTAGTGGTGAAGTACAAACTCTCACTAGGTTGATGAGTACGAAACCCCATCTAGATTATCCGGGCTCTTAGTCCCTCTGAATTGGGCATGGTATAATACAATACTTTATATAGAATTCATCATATGCATAAGCTTATTTCATCATCATAACATTATTCATATCATATCTCATGCTTTGGACCTTCAATTCCTCAAGAAGCCATAGTCGGACATTTTATGAAACACTTGACCGGTGTGTAATTGGGGTACAAGACCATGCGATTTAGAGATGAAATCATGCAAGAAAATCCATTACAAAACTATCAATCAACACCTTGCAACACCCTTAAGAAATATATATCAAACCTTACAATAGATCCAAGATTTTGAGCTCAAAACATAGCAAAACAGTCACACCTCTACATAGCTTTAACATAGTTCGTAGACATGTTCATACTAGTAAACCCGTTTGTAAAATCAACTTTAAATCATGCAAATTGAGTAAAAATGAGATTATGGAACCATGGGTAGAAGAACCCAATGGCTAAAACCTACATACATTAGCTTTGGAGAAACTCTTGGTGAAGATTTAAAATGGAGGTTTGAAACTTGAAGGAAATTTTTAGTTTCAAATGAGGGTTTTGAGACTTGAATTTAGGAGTGAAAAATATGACTAAGTGTTTGAGTGAGTATTGGGAAATGTTTAGGATGAAATGTGAGTGAAATATGGCTAAGTATAGGTTAAAACATGTGTGGGAACATTTAGGCCCAAGGCTCAAAAGTCTTGGACCACAAGAAAAATAACTGGGCAGAATTTACAAAGATAAGACCATGTTTACACATGTCCGCGACAGCTGCATGTCGCGGCGCCATCACGGACCGATTCTGGAAATTAAAATTGTAGAAATTTGAAATTGTGATTTGATTGCTCTAAAATCAGGGTTAGACCCATTTCCTACTCAAAATTACCCCCTAATAAAAAATATGAAGTCGAATTTTTGATACCGCGCACATTTTTGAGACATATGGAATTTAAAATTCTGGGCATTTCGAAGCATATTTTCGAGCACTTTTTGGGGTCGTTTCACCATCAACATATGCTACCCCACCCATAGGAACCATACTTTGAGCACCGATCACAACCTTAACTTTACGGGCCTTACATTCAATGGGGACACAACACCAACACAACTAATCCATCCCAAGCATAGCATCAAAATCCACCACACTAAACCCAACAAGTCACAAGGCATGACGTAATGTAATATAAATACGGAACAACACCTATGAACCTTCAAACAACAATAGGACCACCAATGAGATAAGCACCAAAGAGAGTTTGGAACACACATAAAACTCACTAGCAACCAAAGGAATAATGAAAGAGATAGTGGCGCCTGGGCTCATCAATGCAAACACATCAAAGCCAAAGGAAATTTCAACATACCGGTAGTAACATCGGGCACCTCACGCCCTCCTTGAGCCTCTTGATCAACATCATCACCTTTACCCTTGTCCTGAGCATAAGGGCAATTTGGAATTTTGTGGCCCATCTCACCACACCCAGAGCATACACATGTATTCATTCAACATGTACCACCATGTTTCCTCCCACTTTTTGGGCATCTAAGACGAATCAACCCATCATCGCCTCCTTTATTCTTATTGCGTTTATGAGGGCATTCGTGTACCTTATGATCCAACTCTCCACAACTATAATAAGCGTTAGTACCTCTCAAGCATGGACCATCATGATATCTACCATATTTTGGGTACCTAGCATAAGACACCACTCCATCTCTACCTTTGGGACTTTAGAACTTTCCTTCAATACGGGCCCTCTTGGCCTCACTACCTCTCCTCTTACCATTTGAAGTCTCAGGAGCATTCACTTGTTGTTAGAGGTGAGTTCCCCTTTTGCCGCCGCTTTGGCCACTTCTCATAGAGCATTGTGAATCTTTGTATTAATTACATCACCTTCCTAAGTAGCTCAATACATATCCTGAAATGTGACGATTAGGGATTGGCAATAAACCTTAGAGGATCTAACTCTATCGCACGACAAAGATCATGAAGAAGTGAAACATTTCCTAGAATGCCTCACAAACTCTCATATAGTTGTGGCACACTTCAGAACCATGAATAGGACTCTAATCGACATGGTGTATTGGACTCCGAGGATCTAACAACCTAGTCCTCTGATACTAAGTTAGTCATGACCCAAGCCTAGGGCCTAGACGTGATACAACACAAGGGGAACCTGAAGGGACCCCAGTACTTAGCGCATCATTACACATCCTTAGTCGTGGAAGCAATAAAATAGCAACATAGAAGTAAATATAGGGATAACCTGGGCTAAGGTACATCATTCATATCATAACAACAAGAGTCAATGGAGAGTCAAAGCTCGTAGCATAATACATATTGTGTCCAACAACACCTCTAAACCTTAGCTACTTAGTTAGGGCCAACACAAGAAACTGAGTTCACCCTCGTAATAATGGCAATAGGTAATCCAAACATACAAGAGATAATCTAAACATAAGCTTGAGAGAAGATAGATATTGTCCTCGGACTTGAGGACTCACCAAAAGCTAACTTGAACAATCCGTCTAGCCACGAGGAGAATCAACAGGAGCTTCGGTACTTACATGATGATATTATGTAGGTATAGAGTATGCGTTAGTACATTTGAATGTACTAAGTACGTAGAATACAATGCAATAAGAGATAGACACTATAGGCAAAATGCATAATCATAAGAAATGAATAGCGTACTAACAATATGACATGTATGAATGATGCTTGAAGTAAAACCATGCTTATATAGAACATAATACGAGTGTAAGGAGTGACCATTATAGTGATATCCAAGGCCTGCCACCTCCTTGGAGAGGCGCATGAGGTACAAACCCCTTCATGAGGTTGATGAAGTACAAATGCCCCAACAAGGTCGATGGAGTACAAAACCCCCAACAAGGTTGATGGGTAAAAACCCCAACAAAGTTTCATGGGATTTCCACCTCCTGAGTGAGGCGATCAAGGTACACACCCCTCAATAAGGTGATCCGAGCCTACAATCTCCCGGATGAGGCTTGGTCATCCCCAACTCTATTGAGATAATATCATATACATACATTCCTCTCATCCTCATATAGTCATCATATATAAACCTTCCTTTCATCATCATAAAGTCATTCAACTCATAAGACATGCATTAGACCTTCACTTTCCTCAAGAAACCATAACCGAATATTTTATCAAACACTTCACGGATGTGTAGCGCTAGTGTAAAACCATGCAATGCAAGAGTGTTATTATGCTAGAAAATTCAATTAAAACCATCAATAGACACTTGGTAACACCCTCAAGCAATATACATCCAAACTCTTCATCAAATATCACAATAGATCTTAGATTCATAGCCCAAAACATAGTAAAACAGTCCCAATTTCATAAATCCCAACATAATATGCAGGGAATTTCATAATGAATAAGTCCCATGAGTAAATTAACTTTAAATCATACAATTTTAAAGAAAAGGAAGCTTGGGCATCATGGGTAAAAGGAGCCCATGAAAGAAACCCACATACCTTAGCTTTTGGAGAATCTTTGAAGAAGATTGGAGATGGAGACTTTAAACTTGAATGAGAACCTTGAGATCTGGATGAGTTTGAGACTTGAATTTAGGAGATGAAATATTGGCTAAGTATTTGAATGAGTATTGGGGAATATTTTGAATGATATGAGAGTGAAATATGGCTAATTATAGATATTTTAACGTTTGGGAACACTTAGGCCCAAGACCCAAAAGTCTTGGACTGAGATAGAAATCGCTGGCAACAAAATACATAGATCCGCATCCAGTCCACGAGCAGACCTATCACGGAGGCAAAATTAATACATGTCTGCGATAGCTACGTGCTGCAGCACTATCGCGGATCGATTCTAGATAAGGAAAATTACAAAAAATGAAATTGCTAATTATTTGCTTTTAAATCAGGGTTAGACCCATTTCCCACTCAATTTGACCCCCTGATCAAGAATACGAAGTCGAATTTCTGATATCACGCACGGATTTTGAGATATATAAAAATTACAATTTCGAGCACTTCCGAAGCACATTTTCGGTCATTTTTTGTGGTCGTTTCACTGCAATAGCATGTTAATATTATCAGATGGTATAAAATCTTCTACACTGATAATGAGCTAAAGTTGAACTCTAATTTTTTCGATTTGGATTTTCAATTGAATTTTGAATAGCCCTACTCCGACCTCTTTATGTTTTTGTAAGATAAAAAAATCACTTTTTTTTTAAAAAAACTATCGGGTAAAATTAAAATACAAATAATACAAAATAATGAAATTTTGGCTTTGATATCTTCTCCGGTACTGACATATGATTTCAGCTCATATGAGGAGATAATAACTGAATTTTGCAATGAATGTAGAATAATATAACAGAGTAATTTGAGACTCATATCGATATAAATGGATGATACAGAGCATATCACTAAATTTGATCTATACTTCATCATTTATATAGGTTTCGCTAACTAGCGATTTGCGAAGAATAATGAAAGATGAAAAATATATATATATAT
>JAOTQR010071858.1:0-13244 GCA_025774065.1 Solanum ossicruentum | reverse complement strand
TATATATGCTTTCAAAGACAATAGTCATTTCAAATCATTTCGATGCACATTTGGGCTCAAAAGCCAAATCATAGCTCGTACTCATGATTCTTATGCATAGGAATAAGAATATAGGGCAAGCATTTGAAATTCTCAAAGAGCAATAACAATAGACATTTATGTGATCACATTCTCATCATAGCTAATATCTTGCCAAAATTATTTACGTAAACATAATTGGGTTTAACCCACGTCACAATTTTCAAAAAATCTATGAACGTAAATGCATCAGCAATGAATAATGGAAGTATAACATTGGTAATGGAGATTAAAGCTAAAATGAACAAACATGATGAAATCTAATTAAATAAATAAGTGAAATTCACATTTAAAACATAATATAGACTACCCATGCATAAATTAAGCTTTGAAGGGGACATGCACATTCATAACTTAATAACTTTAGTGTAAACCATATAATAGGGCATTAATCAACTTAAAATCATTAAATAAAAATAGGTTATACATCAATTGAATTTAGTAAATCATAATATTAAAAACTCATATTTAAATTAAGCTAAATTCATGAATAATTACTTGAAAAGAGTTTGGGGCTCCTTGGTTGAAAGGAACCAAGGATCAAAACCCACATATCTTGCTTAGGAAAATGAATATAAGAAGAATTTATCTTGAAATTGAAATCCTAATTGAATCCTAGCTTGAATCTTGAAGATGAGACTTGGAGAGAGTTTTGAGAGTTTGATTCTAGAAATTAAGGGTTAGTCTTGAATGAGGGGTTAGAATTAGTGTAGGAGAGGTTTAGGAATGTGAAGGGGGGGGGGGGTTAAAGGTCTTAAAAAACCTTGGGGATGTGTGAAAATATCAAAAACAACTCAATAAAATAGCCATTTAAATTTATCCGAAACTTGACACGGTTGGCTTCATGGGTCGTGAAGCTCTTCACGGTCCGTGAAGGCACACTTACCAACCCACACAGGTTCTATGAAAAAGGAAATAATTTCTTGCTTCGAACTCAGAATGAAATGAAACCAGATGCGTTAGAAAGCTAATTCAAAGAGCTTCAATTTGATTGTCGTGGGTCACCTAGTTCTTTTTGTACTACGATTCATGACCATTTAAATATGACCCTTCCACCGGCTCTTGTGAAAAACTTGGCCAATGAAATTCCTTTGAACTTGGCTTGATGTAGGAGACCCATGATGGACTTAAACAACAAAAATAAGCTTGAATTTAGGGATTGAAAGTGAACTTAGCTTAAGCTTGAAGATTCTATACTTAGAAAAATCTGACTAAGGCATTCACACAACTGACTTCACTACTCTTACCACTCTACACGGATCGTATGGTACGGTCCTCTGTACCACTTCACTTAGAAAATTCTTCACAATAAAGTTTTGAGACGGTGATCCAATACCTAGAAAGTATTTCACTTCGGAGCCCAGACGGGCGGCTCGACGGGCCTTGCCACTTCATAAAGATTGTGTACTTGGCCATGGCATTATACTTGATTCCACAATTGTGGGATTTCAAGCCAAGGCCAACACACGGTTCGTGAATATTCACACGGAACGGGAGGGGTCCATGTGTACTCTTCCTTAGTTTAAAACTCCACTCTTAAGGGCAAACATCATCCATAGGCCAAAGGCCACTCCAAGGAAGCTCTACACAATATACAGAGCTCCACAAAAACCATGTAGGCTACCATGGGGCGTCACCTTGATCCAAAACTTTTCAAAACCAAATTTCCAAGCTCCATTAAGGTTGTACAAAGTTTGGGTCCTTACATTAGCATAGCCATGGATTCAGCTTCTGTGCTGGTCAAGTCACCTACTTCCCTTGCTTCTACATAGAAAATCTCTCCTAGGCGATCTCTCAGATAATAGACATAGACACTCCTCCCTGGATTTCATCTTCTAGCTTCATCTGTGTTCCCTTTGAGCAAACCAGTGGCTGGAAGGGTCTATTTGACAGGAAGACAGTAAATTTTTGGTCTAAAACCTTCCAAAGAAAGGATCAAACTGGTCCAATCTCTGGGGGCTGAGATCCAAAGGTGTCAAGACTTTGTCATATAGTATATCAGTTGAAGGGACTGATATGCTGGAGTGTCAAAGGTCACATCTTTACCATATCTTCTGTTGTTCCTTTTTTTTCGAATAAGCCACCAGATGATCATAGGGACTGCCTTCATGATAGGAATTTGCCTACTAGTTGTTGTGACATTCCACCATTAACTAATTTGCCATTGAAAATGGTTGTCTTGGATAGCTGACCTACATAAAAAGCAAAGTGCCTGCACAACTTTAAGGCTATGGGGGTTGTTAAAACAGATGAGTCATGCTTTTCTCTCTTCCTTCAGGTCAGCAGTAGCATTTAGAAGCAACATTGATTCTCACTCTTTTGAGATTATCTATAGTGGCCACCCTCTTTTTCCAAGTTCCCCATTGGAAAAAAGAAATTTCAGGAGTACCCCTTTTACCAAGATATTGTATAGCAACCAGACGTCTTTTTTTTCCTCAGCCCTTGAAAGGCTGATTTAGTGGTGAAATGACCTTGAGGATGAGCCATCCACCTAGCTATATCAGCCTCTTGTGCCAATGAGAGATTAATGGTGCTAGTGATGTGATCAATCAGATCTTGGTCCAATAACCCTTCCACAGAGTCCCTATCCCATTCTCCATTGACAATGAAGTCTATGACTCCACTTTCCTCCTCTTTTCCTTGTTTCACAATGAAGTAGAGAGCCCCTAGTTAGTTACAATTGTCAAACCAGAAACTCATGGAGCCTCTTCTAACTTGCCACCAGATGTCATTATCAACTTCCTCTCTAATCTCCACCATATTTTTCCATATTTGGAACCACCTCTAGAAGAAGCCATTAGGAGATGAGTTTTCTTACAATATTTAACCCACATGAAGGAGGACCACAGGGAGCCTACAACAGTCCTAAACTTCCACCAGAGCTGCCTTTTTTTCTTCCCACCTTGCTTCATAAAAAGGAAGCAATATCTTGTGAATTTGTTCTAGGGTTTTCTTAGGGGGAGGGTGGCTCATCATGGAGAGAAGATACATAGGATAGAGGAGAGAACATGATTAATCAGTACCTATTTATCCCTATGAGATATGAATCTGTTCTGCCAACTTCTAATCTTTCTGGAGATTTTCACAAGGATCTCTTCAAAGAAGGAAGAGTTCCTTCTTCCATAGAACACAGGCAGCCCAAATAAGTGAAAGGACAGTTACCAGCTTTGAGTCTAGTAAGTTTGCTTAGTTCATTGTAACCACTAAGGGACTTTTGTCATGTACATAGAAGTAACTTTTAATCTATTAACTTTCTGCCCTAAGACCTTCTCATAATTACTGATGACTTTGTCATTGGGATGATGGAATATTTGTCCCCTGATCAAAATAAATTGTGTTATCAACATATGCCAGGTGGTTGATCTTGAGACTCCACTTAGACATCCCATAGCCTATGAATCTGTTATCAAGGAATAGGTTGTTTAGGCCTCTAGCCAAGACCCCAATTACTATGATGAAAAGAATTGGGAAAGACGATATCCTTGCTTCACACTCCTTGAGGATTGAAAGAACCCATGAGATTGTCCATTAATGAGAACAACCAGTTCTTGCTTAGGAGTCTCAGATAAGGTCTATTAAGGTCTCAAAGAAACCAAATTTCCTTAGCACCTTAGTCAAGAACCCAAGAAATTCTGTTATAAACTTTTTTCATGTCAAGTTTTACTACCATATTGTGGTACTTATTACTATTTCTAATGTCCCTAATGATCTCTTGGGCAAGGAGGACATTCTCAGCTATATTTTTTCCTTTCACAAACCCTGATTGGTTCTTAGAAGTGACTCCATGAACCAGGGGTGAAATTCTATCTAGTAGGAGCCTTGAGAAAATCTTATTCACAAAATTGCAAAGGCCAATGGGTCTTAAGTCATTAAGGTTCCTCACTTTTTCCTTTTTGGGAATGAAACCACATTGGTATAAGTGATGCATTTGGGAAGCTGGAACCCACAGAAGAAGGCTCTGACCATTCTCTCAATGTCAGGGGCCACAATATCCCAACAGTGTTTTGGAAAAATAGCCTAGAGGAGCCATCTCGACCCCTAGAATTATTAACATTCATGGGAAACACTGTATTTATAGATCTTTTACCTATTTGGTATCTTGGTGATAGCCTTATTCTCAGCTTCAATAATCGAAAGAGGGATGCAGTTCAACATAGAAAAGTCCTTAGCCAAGTAGTCTTCAAAGAATCGCAGGGAAACAAATCTGGAGGATTCTACCTCTATGTTCTCCTCAGTGGTGATCAAGTCACTTTCCATGGAAGTTATTTCATCTATCTTGAGTTTCTTCCTTCTCCCATTAATAAAGAAGTGGAAGAACGTGGTGTTTCTATCCCCATCAACAAACTATTTCATGCCTGCTTTTTACTTCCAAAAATCCTCTTCCATGAGCCAATAACTTTTAAGCTCATCATAAACTCTACTCAGTTCTTCTTTGTTGGTCATGGGGGGATTGATCTCAAGTTGGATCTCCTTGACTTTGATCTCCTCTTCTAAAGCAACTATTTTTTGAAAGATGTTTCCAAAGGTATCTCTACTCCATGAAGCCAATGCCTTTTTCACCTTTCCAAGACTGATATGGAATTCAATAAATAGATCCCTAATGAAGTCAATAGTCCAGTTTTCTCTTATAATGTCCAAAATTGATAGTGCCTAGTCCAGAACCCCAAGAATCTGAAAGGCCCGGAGAAGTTGAGTTGAGTAATATTGCAAACTAGATGGAGGGGGGCCTGGTCAGACCTTTGTCTAATTAGGTGGTATACCTTACAGGAAGGGAACCACCCAAGTAACTCCTGATTCTATCAAGACTTTCAAAAATATATTTTGCTTCAATTCTACCATTCCACTAAGTGAACTGGCTACCTAGAGGTTTCAATTCAATCAGTGCACAGTGGTTGATGCAGTTGGCAAAATCTCAGCCATCCATGAGTGGCAAAAGGAAGTCCTCCCATTTTCTCTTCCTGATTGAGGATGGTATTAAAGTTTCCCTCCATAACCCAAGGGATATAGGTGTTATCTTGTATATAATGGAGGACTTCCCAAAGTTTGAATCTGTCCAAAGGGCCATATCAAGCATAGACAGTAGTAACTTTGAAACGTTTGTAGTCATAATTGAAGCTCAAGGTCACTTGTTAGCTAGAGTCCTCAGTGGTCTCCACCAACTAATCTGAGTCCCAGAATAACCATATTTTGGCATTAGAATTACAGAAGGAATTCTGAAATCCCATTTTTTTATCATATTGATTTATCTCTGAAGCCTCTTGAAAAGGCTTCATGAGATTGATAAAGGAGTAGTGATATCTTTTATTAAGATTTAGTAGTTTATCTATCATTGGTCAATTAGACCATCTCTATCCTTACTGCTCCTGGTCTTAAGTTATAGTGGGAGGGTGCCTTGGGCTTTCCTATTTGCACTATTTAAAATGCCTACAAGTTTTGGGGAAAGGTCTCCCTCCTTAGATATGTAGGCAATGTTCTCCTCTAGACCTTCTACATCTGCTGCCACCTCAGTGGGGTTGGGATCAATAACTATTGAAGTATCAGGAGGGGTCATCAATAGTAATCAATTCAATTTTATCAACACTAGCATTGGTGATGGAGTGGGGCAAGTCATTATTCCTTTTTTCCATAGTCTCACTATTTGCTTCTTGTTGTGCCACCCCATTTGGAGTAAGGGCTCTTTTGTTTATACTTTCCACATCGTCAAGTTCATTAGAGGGGGCAATGGTTGAATGTTATTGGCATTTTCTACTATCTTTCCAGCAGTACCTTTTGTTCCCTGCTGGTCTCTTGTCCAAGTTTATTTTGAAGCTTGTCTCCATGAAAAGTTTCCTTGACCCATTCCTTGGTGATCTGGATTGGTGTCCTTTTGTTATTGGGTTGAGCCTTTTCTCCCTCTACAATCTTATCTTCTTTTTCCATCCTGTGGTCCTTTTCTTTGTCCTGCAAGGCCTCAAACTGATTGTTGGTTTGAACTGTTTCTGCCTATTTCAAAAGTCCTTTATTTTTCCAAGCATGTAGTCCTTTACACCTCTAACATAGATTGGGCGAGGGCCAAGATAACTTTTCGGGCTCACCCTCATAGTCATTAGCATCTAAATAAAGAAAAAATACTTTACATAACATACAATTAATAGCTATTGTCCTCGGAGTTGAGGACCCACCAGGCTTGCTTCAAGAGATAGTACTAGCCACGTGGAGGAGGAGGATGATCATGTAGAGCTCCAATTAGTACATGGTAACATCATGTAGGCATAGAGTATGCATTAGTACATTTGAATGTACTAAGTATGCAGGATGCAATGCAACAGGAGATAGACAACATAATCGAAGTGCATAATCATGAGCAATTCATAGCATAATAATAATATGACATGTATGAAATGATGGTTGAAGTAAACCATGCCTATATAGAACATATTACATATGTAAGAAGAGACTATCATATAGAATCCAAGGCCTTCTAATCCCTTGGCGAGGCGATCAAGGTACAAACCCCCCAACATGGTTGCACGGGCCTACCACCCCCCGAACTAAGCGACGGAGGTACAATCTCCCCAACATGATTGCATGGGCCTACTACCCCCCGAGCGAGGCAATTGAGGTACAAAACCCCCCAACGTAGTCGCACGGGCCTACTACCCCCAGCGAGGCAATTGAGGTACAACCCCCCACCCCCAACGTGGTTGTTTGGGCCTACCACCCCCCGAACGAGGTGTGGTCAACTTGCAACACTATAGATACTATTCATGAAACCGACACATATATACATTCCTTTCATCATCATAAAGTCACTTAACTCATATGATATGCATTAGACCTTCAACAACTCAAGAATCCATAACCAGACATTTTATCAAACACTTAGCGTATGTACAATACTAGTACAAAATCATGCAATTCAACAGTAAAATCATGTGAGAAAACTTAATGTAAATCAACCCACCAACACTTGGTAACACCCTCATGTAAGATACATTAAAATCCTTTATCAAATCTCATCATAGAACATAGATTCATAGCTCAAAACAATCTTAAATAGTTCACAGTTCATGAAAACCCCAACATAGTATAATCAAATTCATAGTAAGAATACCCATAATTAAATCAACTTGAAAACATGTAGATTGTATAAAAAGGAAGGTTGGACACTGTGGGTGAAAGGACCCAATGGTTGAAATCCGCATACCTCAAATTTAAATATTCCCTTTACAAAGATTGGAATGAGAACAAGAAGCTTGAACGAATTCCTTAAGATCTGGAATGAGTTTGGCACACTTGAATTTGAGTGAAATGTTTGGCTAAGTGTTTGAGAGGGTTTTGGGAAATTTCTTGAATGATATGAGGTTGATAAATGACTAAGTATAAGTGTTTTTACGCATAGGAAGGCTTAGGCCTAAGACCCCAAAGCCTTGGACCGATATTAGAAAATTGGAAACAAAATGAACTACTCCACGACGGCTCCGCGTAGCGGAGCGAACGCGCACCTCACTATTTTGCGCAAACTTGAAAAAGATCAAATTTTGCTATGATCACTCTAAAATCATATTTATATCCATTTTCCACTTAATTTTTTCCCCGATCACAAATATGAAGTTTGATTTTTTATATTACGCACGGATTTTCAGATATAAGAAAATTACGAATATGGACGTTTCCGAGGCACATTTTCAAACACTTTTTGGGGCGTTTCAGGTCCATTGTTTGTGGGTGATGTAGAAGAATGGCTTGGAGAGGATGTTAACATAGTCTTCCATATTAGAAGCTCGAATGAGGATGTGTCTACTACTAAGCACTTCAATATTGCATTATCCTTTGAGATTGCATTGTTTGGGGATAATACGTCTCAAATCTTGAATATCATGCCACTCATAGGAGAACTTCTCGATGATAGCCAACTGAAGGTTTTTATTGATGATCATTTGGTTGATGTCATCTTCTTCCCATACTACTCGTGGCTCTCTATGGAGGAAGATCACTGGTTTCATGGGAATGGGCTTCGAGGCTAGAAGAGGTTGTTTCAAGAGGTCAGCGAAGTTGGGTTTAGGGTTAGAGAGTGGTGAGGGGATTGGGACATCCCCAATGGAGGATTGCCTAGGTAAAGAATTGGTCATCTGAAAGAACGATAGCTAGGGTTTCCGACACAAATGTAAACCCCCATCCTCAATTCGCTTTCTACAAAAAAAAAAAACTTATATATACTTTTTAAAGTTTGTTTTGGGGTTATAAAGAAAGATATTATTTTGATTTAGAAAAAGTAGATTAAAAAAATAAACTAGTAGTTTTATTGTAGTTTTTTTTTTGGTAAAAGAAATAAGGTCCATGAAGAAGGTATATTTTTTTTGTATTTAATAAATTATGGAAAAAAAACTTTAAAAAGCTCTCTTGAAAAAATCTAAAGTTACAACAATACATATTTTAAAAATTTTTAAAAAAATCTACACATACTTGTATTTTATGTAGACAAAATAATTATCCTTTTAAGGAACAAATCGATTTATTAAAACTGATTTAGCTTTATTTAATTTTTTTATCTAATCAAATTTGAATAGTTTTTTCTTATTTATAATATAACATTAGAAAAAATAAAAACTTACTCCTTGGATAAAATAAAAACTTCCTTTTCGTTAACTTTATATATATTTTTTAAAAAATAGTTCATTAGAAAGCTAAATCGGTTAGTTATTTTAAAATATCATTTTTTTAAAAGAATCATTTTGATCCTCAAAGAGATATATTATTTCGATTTGGATAAATTATGAAAATAAATTTAATAGAGATGGAGATTATAATAAAATGAGACATAAAAAATATTTGAAACAAGGTGGTTGGTTTCAAGGGTATAAGTAGGCCAAAAAGGTTAATGAAAGACATTTTTGGACCCAAAGGTGGGTGACAAGGTCATTTTAGGCCCATTAAGTGGATGGAGGGTATTTTTGTACTATTTCAATAGTTCAAGGGCATTTTAGACCCTTCTCTGAAACCTAAAGAATACTTTCCTTCTTTCTCATATTAACTTTTGACCTAAATTAGACATGAAAATCTAAATACTATTTTCCTTGTTTCTCATATTAAGTTTTGTTCTAAATTTAGTCATGGGATCTTAATACTATTTTCCTACTTTCTCGTATTATTTACCAGCCATTTAAGAAATCATAAATAAGAATTAATATTTTTATTAATTTTATCCGTATACATTTTTTATTAGATGTATGCATTAAAAAAATACCGATAGAGGAATTATTTTGAAGCTTCACGATATTTATGCACTTGATCAATACAGTTTAAACTTTAAAAAGAATTAATTCTAAGGTGAAATAGGAAAATAAACTAATTTTATCTTTATTTTGTAAATCTTTCATTAATGTGACAAAAATAACACTCTACGGGATCCAAGTACTAATATTCTCTTACAAGCTCTATTTTATTTTCACTTTATATGTCACTAGGATGAAATTTATCCTTATGATTGCATCCACAATCGTATCTGCAGAATTCAAGTTGCATTCGTCCAGGATTTTCGTCCAGGATTTTAATGACCCTCCAGGTCATTTCAGTGATCCTATGAATATTTTATCACTTTGAGTTTTTGCATAGTGACCGTGGATTATTTATGACTTATTTGCGATGATTGTTTGGTCGTTGGGTGAATCGTTTGACAATTATACAACTTTTCGAGTTAAACGAGAGATTGTAACCATAAAATGAATTTTCTGGTAAAGCCCTAGTAAATTGCCTCGGAGTGAAATTCTGACGATTTTATCAGCTCCAAAACGATAAATTTATGCTAGGAGCATGTTTGGTTTAACTATATCGAGTTTTGCAAATTTAACCGGTGGAATAGGCTAATAATTGACTTTAGTCAACGTCCTTGGTATCTATTCATCAAATGGGAATTCTGACCATACAATTGGTTCCATAACATCGAGCTTAGTCTAGGAGGACCTTTTGTTAAGTCTTCGGGGCTTCTAGGTATATTTTGGCCCCTTCGGTAAGCTTCGATATTGGGAAATTAGACCCATATTAGGATAAAACGATCTCCAATGGAAATTTTGACTATATTGTTGAGTCAAAAATGCCAATTTCAATCAGATTCCATATATGGATTGTATTTTTGTGACTTCAGATGAGGCTAGAACATCGAAAGTAAGTTTGAACGGTTGCTAAAGGTTAAGGGAGGCTGATGACGTGGCCGAACCACAGGCCGCCTTGTGTCAAAGGCAGCAAATGGATGTATATATCCAAAATTCATTCTAGAATCGTCAAAGAACAGGGCAAAACTTTGAATTATGATTTTGCTCTCGTTTTTTAACTGATTTCGATGATTCTAAAGTCTAACTTGCATATTTTCCTGAGAGGAACATCGTGGAAGTGTTGAAAACTGATTTTTGTACACCGTTTGAGGCAAAATTTATTATTTTGTAGCTGTATTTTGAATACATTTTTAGAAACTTCGGGTTGCGATTTTTACTCAATTTTCAGTCAAAATTTGGTGAAATTTGAATATATTCTGTGTGTTTTTGTGAGGCGCACATCGTAGTAATGTTAAAATTAATTGATAGAGCTCCATTTGGTATGAAAAATAATGTTTTAGCTGTAGTTTATGTTGTGATTTTTCAAAAGATTTTGAGTCGAGATATCTTGACCATTTCTTATCGGAATTTAATGAAATTTGGGTCTACATTGTACTACTTTTTGAGACCTACATCGTGGTATATTCAGATTCTGTTAATTTGATTGTATGTTGTACATATATGTACTTTCTAATAAGAAATATTGTTTGATTTTGGGCTATTTCTGACTATTATGAATCTCGTTTCGAGCTCAATTTTTTGTTGTAGACTCGGTGTAATGTAAGGATAATTTTATGAGGATTGGTTTGGTATTTTAGGCGTGGACCCTATTTCCTCCATTTTAGTCACCATTGACCTATTCTCCCCTATTTATTGAGATATTATAGCTAAAATCACCATAATTGCATCGTGATTCATATTTTGACAGCTGAGTAGCATTTGGAGGCGGTCAGATAGGGTAAAACTCCCATGGATTGATCCAAAGCACGTAGATTCTCCTTCCAGGTAGGCTAGGCTTTCCTTACCTCTAGACTGAGCTGAAATACATAGATATTAGGAGTCTATTTATGGTTGGAAGTCCTGATAAGATATGTATATATGTCGTGAGACTAATTCTTAGTTAGGTTTCTTGCTATGCATTTAAACACTATTGTTAGAATTTATCAATACATGTTCTCCTGGATGGCCGTTGTACTTAGTATATGGGTAACTATTATTATTTTGGGATACTTGTGATTCTTCTAGATTGTACTAGATGTGACTACTGTAGTAACTAAGTTCTAGCACTGTAGAACCACGATAAGGCCTGGTAAAGGCTGGATATGGGCCAATGCCCTGTGGTAGGTATGTATTCTGGCTTAACTCCTATCTGTATAAATAGGTAGCCTGGTAATACTGAGATATGCTGGCTGTGAAGCTATTATTGATTATATACCACACTGTGGATTGACTTGGGTATAAATATGATCCCGATGGGCCAATTTCTTCGAAATGCCTATGATACAATTGTATATGGGATCGATTATGGTATAAATATGACTCTACTGGACTTGGTTGTTCTAGATACCAGTTGGTTACATTTTGGGTCGGAGATCCATGTGATTACATATTTGGGGCTAGGCCTCACTGATTGATTTTTCTTGGGTTTGAGACTCATATTTAGTCAAGGTACTTGTGATTGACCAGAATATGATGTATTTGGCTTTGGGTGGACATGACCCTACATTAGCTCGTGTGGCATATACTTCTATTTATAGTTGTTAGTCCTTGTGCATTTGTTATCCTTATCAGAGGCGGTGGTTAGCTACTATTATTTGAGGGATGATGACATATGATTGTGTGGGATATATATGTGTATATGTGTGTGTGCGTGTTGTAAGTGGTGTTGCCTACGTTCACACTAGGCATGATGTGACCTTTGAGTTTGAGATCTACACAGATTGGGTGAGTGAGGGACTGTTTTGATACCTTGAGCCTAGATGACGCTCCTCATTGTTATTTGAGCTCATGTGGTCACGTCTGAGTGTCTGAGACCCAGGAGTCGCGCCTCATGCTTCGAGTTCGGTGACCGCAATTGAGATGCCAGGTGGAGGATGCCAATTCTGAGGTCTGAGCACCAGTTAACTACTCCTGAGTTCGAGGCCCAGTTGATTATTCTTTGGTACGAGCCCAGTTAACTACTCCTGGGTTCAAGGCCTAGTTGATTATTCATTGGTTCGAGGCCCAGTTGATTATTCTTTGGTTCGAGGCCCTATTGATTGTGTTAGGATGATTCTTTCTCCCGCAAGGAATATATCCCACCATTATATATATTGTCATACCATCTGGACCTAGTTGATTGTCCCGATCGGAGGCCAAGTAGGGAAGGGGGTTCGAGGCCCCACGTGACTGTTAGGGGTTCGAGGCCCCATGTGATACTAGTTATTAGATGGGTCGAGGACCTAGTTAATTACTTGTGGATCCACACACCTATATACACCCTGATTGTGCGTGTGTGTACCCTTTGGGCTTGTGGGAGCTAAGGGGATGTTCAGGGTTAGACACTAGGGCCTTACACCCGCGTACAAATGACCCTGGATCATGTGATATTGGGAGTTGGGTTTTGTGGTGATTTTGTGAGTTCCATAGTGATTCTATCAGTTAGATGGTGTGTTGGTGTATCTTCTGGGCTTATGGAGGCCAGTCGATGTACAGACATAGATATTAGGGCCTTGCACCCGTGTACAACACTATGTCCCATTCCGGTAACAATTGTAGTTTGGGCGTACTCGTATTTTGTCAGTTAGCATCATTACACACTACTTGGGTTGGTTTAGTTGGGGTTCGGTGATTCTCCGGACATGTTTACTCCGTGATCAGAGTTCCAACTTACTATATTTTCTGCAGGTCTCTATATTTGTGTCACACCCCTCCCTGGGGTCGTGACCAGTGCCCAATAGGAGCACGTAAACACATACTAAGCCGAATTCCTTTATAAACATAGCCTAGAATTCTACCGAAATTTCGGCAGAGTTTCCTTTGTTTTATTGACTAACCACACCTGCAGCAGCTCCCAGAATACACAGAAAAATACATACATATATACATTCACATAAT
>JAOTQR010071836.1:0-13244 GCA_025774065.1 Solanum ossicruentum | reverse complement strand
CCTAGGCTACGATTAGAGAGAGATTTGACTAAATAGATGATTACGTGTCCCTAACGGGCACTGGTCACGACCCCAGGAAGGGGTGTGACAGGAAAGATAATAGAATAAACATAGAAATGGGAGACCAAATAAAGAGACGACAAAGAGAACACTCACGGAGAAGATTTTCTTATATTCAAAGAATTAATAATTATAGAAGAAATTATGTTTTTCCTAAACTATCACTACATTCTTGCTTCCACCTTATTTTCTCTTCTGAGTCATAAAAAAAATGTACTTTGCAAGTTCTCAATAAATTGTATTATAGATATGTCTCTCGTGAAATGCAAATTTGGTGCCTTAATTCAAAGAATCAAAGTTTACTCTTATGTGTAGATTAATCTACATGTTTGATTGTGAAGTTAAGGGACGTTATATATGCAGCCATTTAGTTTTTCCCCTGATATATTTGTGTGATGAAATCACTTACTAGTAAATGTTAAAATTGATCTATCTCTACAGATTTTACCAATTACGGTATATGATCATGTCTGGAATGCCTCAACCAACAGTGAGAAACATTGATTTTACACCCCTGATTTCACCTCTTTATTTTAAGTCATGATCAGTTTGTTTCTTCTATCAACTGTATGTTAATCCCCGGTTTGTTTTGATATAAATTTATGGATTAATACTTTTTAATTTGGATTAGATGTATTCTGAATATCTTCTCATAGAAGGGTGTATTGATTATAACAGTCTAGGACTCCAGCAGGGAATTGCAGTAGTTAACTCCTTTTTGCAATCAATCCACTTAGAGTATGCTTTGATTTGTTTGTTAAGATTAAACTCTGTTTGGGGGTTAGACATTCAGTAAAGGCCAAATCAAGAAAATGGCCTACTTTCAATTTGATTCTTAGTACTCTATGACTAATGATTTGAAGTTATGATATGGTTTCATTAGGCTCTCAATTCATGCATATGGTAACAAAATCTACATATGCAAAATGGTAATGGAGCAATACCATTTCTATTTCTTGCTGTTGAATTTCTGTGTCACCCGTCTGGCAATTACCACCTTTGAGCCAAACATATTGATAACATTTGCATAACTTAGAATTATTTGTTGTATGCGCCTTGCAGTACCAGTTGATTTTGTGCATCATTTGGCATTGTGTACTTAATTGTTCATCTTGGAATAGGTTCATGTGAAGTTACTTCGGAAGTGCTGGACGAGTCTTAAAAAGAAGCCATGATGATAACAGTTAATTGCATGTTCAATCCTCTCAATGGAAAAAACTTTCACAAAGTTGGCTTATCTCATTATGCTAAATGTGTCAAGAACTGGTATTTCACCTTATAAATGATGGATTTCATTGACAAAATATGTGGACTTCTATCAGTTCTGCTTCTTTCTTGAATTTGTTTTGTGCTTTGAAATGTACACAACTTAGTCTAACTCATCAAACTATAACTGCTTTCCTCCGTTCCCTTTTTTGTGTCATGTAACTTGTTGTCGTTACTCTCACTTTCAACAAGTATATAATAGCCTGTAGGGACCTTAATTTGTACATTAAATATAACATACCTTCATTTTTGTTTTCTTGGTTGAGTAAGGTGTAAGTAGCCTTGGTTTCTATATAAATCTTGTTAAAGTGCACCTTATTATTTTGATGATGCCTTTCACCAGTCATGTTTTTATTTGGTGCATGTTTACTACTTTAATGATCATATTATTTCATTGTAGTTACTCTCTAGACAAAAATTATAGCAAGTTGCTCTATGCAGCCAAAGTGACTTTAAATGACATTTGATATAAAATTAGTTGTACAGTATACTATAATAGTAAATAAAAATTAATAAACCACAGCTACAACGTACAAAACTCTTTCTTAGCTACATTAGGTTGCTGTAACATCCCGTAAAATTATCGAAACACCCCTGAAATATATCATGCGTGTAACGCGTCCTCCAAAGGTTCAATGGGAAATTCGAGACTAGATTTGCGATCAACATAGAAAATCGAGCGGGAAAATGATCTCGACCCGATTAAAGAGCAACCTGGTTGAAAAATAAGTTTCTCTAATTGATGCAAAAACAATGTTTGTTTGTGCCTCAAGCACAATGCGGAGGGAACACGTAGACATACTTATGTTTTCTTTTTATTTCTGGACAAGAGTTGGAATTTCAAAAAAATTCCCGAAATACACTGGTCCGCACCCCTGGCGCGTCGTAGACCAGTGTACAAACTTTAAATTTTTTTCTTTTAATGCGAAAAAGGCCTTTTGGTCATTCCCTATCCTATCTTAAGTCTTAAAACATACTTCTAAAGTTGTTTATTAGTGATTGAGGGTTCAAAACCCAAAATTTTTCTAAGTTTTCAATGGGAGAACTCAGAGAAGAAGAAGAGAGAGTTGAGGATTTCTAGTTGAAGTTCAAATATGTTGGAAGAACTAAAGAATTCTTCAATCTCAGGTATGTAAAGGCTACCCTGAGCATGTGATTATTCTCCCATGTGCCCCCATGATTGAGTTAGAATGATTTGTTAAAAGTAATGAGTCTTAACAGTGATAACTTGAATGAAATCTTGAAAACTATCTATACTTATTATAGACATTCTTAAATTGATGATCATCATACTTTGAATTAATTGTTTACATGTTTTAATGTATGATTGCGTAACAATTCTTCATGATTATCTTGTTAAAGACTTCAAGAATGAACTTAGGGGTAATGTTTAGAGCCTTGACTATTTAGATGTATTTATTATTATGGTCTGAGTCTTGAGATGAGTGCAATGATCGCTGAGGTTGAGGAAATTGTTGTCTGTAGACTTTAAACAAGAGTGAGATAGACTTGAAAGAAAAATTCCATTCCTTGAGTTGATAGAAAGACACCTGGCGTGAGGACCCTGTCTGAGGGAGGTTGATTGTATAATCATCCTGATGCTGATAGACTTATGATCATATTAAGTCCTGGGAGAAGTATTAGCACCAAAATAAGTATGAGCGAGTCGCACTCGCATTCATTAACTACGTCACTAGCGTAGGAGAGGATTGGATCATGAAAGCAGATATTTTCTTTATCCTGCAGAGGAGTTGATAGAGTTATGGGATCCTCGATAGACTTATCCTTTACCCCGACAAGGTACTAGATGGATGTGTCAATAAAATCTCTTTGTTGTATCATCACTAACTCATAGGTGGTGGTGGTCAGTTATAGAAACTCCCAGATGGGTTCATGTTGATAGTACTTTGAGGTTGATATGATAGTATGATATCTTGATGGATGGTGATATGATAGAGTCCTGTCCCTTACCCTGAGTTGAGGTTGAGTGATTGATGAGGTGATGTCATTTTATATTGTATAGTCCATATTGTTTACTTTAGACTATTTTATATGTAGTACATTCCATGTACCACGCCCCTCTGTAGGCAGAGGAGTTCAGCAAGCGAATCATTGAGGTTCAGAGCTCCGTGATTTCCAGATTTGGTGACTTTTCCCCTGCTTTCAAAGGACACATTTATTATCTTTATCCTTGAGTTATTACTTTTGATAATGGTAGCCATGGCCTGTCATGGTACCCTTATAGAAATTAGTCATAGTGGCTTCGTAGACATAGGCAACTAATAGTTGAGGTTGAAGTTGTTTCCCTGTTTCTTAGTTATCTTGAGATTGCTCTTTGTTCTTATCCCTTATGATAGAGAGAATGATAGATCTTGCGGTGGATAGAGTTATTGAGTCTCATAGCCCACTAATATTTAGATATGTCATTGTTATCTTCTGCTAATGTGTTGATTGAACGAGTGTGATGGGACTAAGTAATTCGTTAGGGACTAGCAATAGTCTTCGAGTGCTAGTTACGCCTAGGGTACCCTCCCGAGACATGAAAAACATGGTATTAGAGCATTGAATTAGAGTGTCCTAGGGAGTGTATGAAGTTGTGCCTAGTAGAGTCTTGTTTATGGGTGTGTTGTGCAGCACAATACATAAGCACGAGGCTATAGGACATTAGGAAGTATTACCTTTCTTCTATGATCTGAATTCATGCAAAAGAGTTTAACTTTATGGAAATATTATTTTAACTCGTGAGTTATACATTACAAAAAATGTTGCCAAAGAGAAGAACTGCTCAGACAGATGCCATAACCCTAGTCGTTGACTACACCAAACTTGAGGTCCCAGTCCAGAGAGAGGCAACGAGACTGGGATGGCATGCTAGGATTGCTGAGGTCCCACAGGTGCCCCTTGCTCATCCCTAGCCATCCACCAACACCGAGGCAGAGTTTAGGGGAGCCATCACCATGCTGACTCAACTCAAAGACTGTTGAGGGTTCCCAAGATCCTAGCTCTAGCTCACAGGAGCCCTCAGCTGCAAGTCAACTTAAAGACTTCTTGAGGATGAACCCGCCAGTGTATACGGGGTAAAAGGTTGAGGAGTACCCGCAGAATTTTATTGATGAGATGTATGAGGTACTAAAAGCAATGCATGCTGATAAGATTGAGGGGGAGATCACTTCTTACCAGCTGAAGGATGTTGCTAATTAGTGGTATAACCAATGGGAGGAAAGTAGGGGTGAGAATGTAGAGCCTGTAGAATGGAAAGTGTTTGACGCTGCTTTCCTTGACCACTTCTTTCCTCAAGAGTTGAGGGAGGCAAAGGAGGATGAGTTCATGAACTTGAAGCAAGGAGAATTGTTAAGGAGTACAACCTTAAGTTTATTAAGTTGACCAGGTATGCTCTTGAGATGGTTCAAGATATGAGGGCAAGGATGAGGAAGTTTATGTCCGACTTGGGCAGACTTATGCACAAAGATTGCAAGGCATCCTTGTTGATTCCTAGTATAGACATCTCCAGAATTGTGGTCTATGCCCAACAGAAAGAGGAGGAAGAGAAGAGAGATAGAGAGGAGTAATGAACAAAAAAGAAAAATCAACAGGACATGAGCCTAGCTAGCAGAGACATAATAAGGATGACAAGTCTTACTTCCCGAGAAGGCCATCCTACCATGCACCCGCTGTAGCGAGTGCGCCCGTTCAGCCAAATAGGTATGATCAGAAATCTCATGGTTACTAAAACTAGAGGGTTCAAGGTGCTTAATCTCAGGCCGGTATGATCCAAGGCGTAAGGGGAAATGACAAGTGTTGTAACCTTCATCTGGGTGAGTGTCGTGTGGGTAGAGATGTTTGCTATTTGTATATATAGGCTGGTCAATTCCAGTTTGAGTATCCAAAGAGGATATAGGATGAAAGGAGCAGCAGACCACAATCCTCCACAGCACCGCCAGTTGGTAATCATTAGAGGGGTACTTCTATAGGTACAGGAGGCGGAACGAACCGCCTTTATGCTATGTGTAATTAACAAGATTAGGGGGCTCCACAGATGTTGTTATGGGTATGCTTTGGGTCATTACCTATGATTGTTATGCATTGCTTGATGTGACTAGTAAGTTTGGGATTCTCCCATGGTGTTTACTTGAACCTTTTGTAGTTTCCACTCCTAATAGTGAGCCAATCTTAGCTGACAGAGTTTACAGGGGTTGTATACTATCCATTTATCATAGAGATACCTTAGCTGACTTGGTAGAATTGGAGATGGTTAACTTTGATGTGATACTTCGCATGGATTGGTTTTGTTGACTGTAGAACCTGAATTGTAAAGTGCCAATTTCCTAATGAGCTTGTTCTAGAGTTGAAAGGGAGTTTTGTTGCACCTGAGGGCAAGTTTATGTCTTATCTTAGAGACAGAAAGTTGATCTCCAAAGTTTTATTTACCATGTTATATGAGTTAAGTTTGATGATATTGAATCTTCTACTCTTGAGTCAGTCCTGATTGTGAAAGAATTTCCTGACCTCTTTCCTGATGATCTACCTAGAGTCCCTCATGATAGGGAGATCGACTTTGGGATTGATGTTCTTCGCGATGTCCAACCTATTTCAATTTCACCTTATTTAATGGCCCCCACAGAGGTGAAACAATTTAAAGAATAGTTAAAAGACTTATTAGATAAAGGTTTCATAAGGCCTAGTGTAGCTCCTTGGGGTGCTCCTATCCTATTCATGCGTAAGATAGATGGGTCTCTCAGAATGTGCATAGACAATTGATAACTGAACAAGGTCACAATAAAGAATAAGTATCCTCTTCCTAGAATAGATGATCTATTTGACCAACTTCAGGGTGCGACATACTTCTCCAAGATATACCTCAGATCAGGTTACCATCAGTTGAAGGTGAGGGAAAATGACATTCCAAAGACATCCTTTAGGACATGGTATAGCCATTTTGAGTTCTTGGTCATGTTCTTCGGATTGACGAATGCACCTGCAACTTTCATGGATTTGATGAACAGGGCATTCATACCATATCTTGATATGTCATGATTGTGTTTATTGATGATATTCTAGTATATTCAATGGATGAAAAGGAGCATACTGATCATCTTAGAGTCGTTATGCAAATGTTCAAAGACCATGAGTTGTATGTGAAATTCTCAAGGTGTGAATTCTTGCTCAATTTTGTGCCCTTCCTAGGACATATTATTTCGGGAGATGGTAATTGGCTAGATATTCAGAAGATTGAAGCAGTTAAGAACTGGCTCTGACCACGTTTTCCGACGAGAATAAGAACCTTCATGGGTTTTGCAGGCTACTATGTTGATTTTTTGAGGGCATCTCTTCTTTGTCAGCACCATCGACTAAGCTAATTCAAAAGAAGGCCAAGTTCCAGTGGTCTGAGGAATGTGAATGGAGGTTCCAAGAGTTGAAAACTAGATTGACTACAACACAAATTTTGACCTTGCTAGATGGGAAGAGAGGCTCTGTGATCTACAGTTTGCATCCAGAGTTGGATTAGACTACATGCTAATGCAGATGGGGGAGGTGATAGCTTATACTTCAAGACAATTTAAGATCCATGAAATTAATTATGTGACTCATGACCTCGAATTGGACGTGGTGGTATTTGCAATTAACTTCTTGTATCACCACTTGTATGGAGTGCATGTGGACGTGTTCACTGACCACAAGAGTCTACAATATGTGTTCAGCTAGAACGATCTCAACCTGCGGTAGGGCAGATGGTTGGAATTGCTCAATGATTATGATATGAGCATTCTCGACCACCCAGGTAAGGCTAACATTATTGTTGATGCCTTAGCTGGTAGTCCATTGGCAGGACTGCCTATGTGGAAGAAGAATGGAGATAATTGGCTAAGGAAGTTCACAGATTAGCTCGATTAGGAGTGCAACTTTAGAAGAACAACGAAGGCGAGGTCAATGTTCAGAATGAGTATGCTTCATCCTTAGTGTGAGATGTGAAAGAAAAGCAAGACAAAGATCTTATTTTATACCAATTGAAAGAAGCGGTTCTCAAGTAGGAGATGACAGTTTTCTCCAAAGAGGGAGATGGGGTGTTGAGGTACCACGGTAGACTGTGTATACCCAATGCAGATGATGTTCAAGATAGGATCTTGGCTAAAGCTCATAGCTCCAAATCTACTATCCATCCTGGTTAAACCAAGATGTACCACGACTTGAGAGAAGTCTATTGGAGGAATGGAATGAAGAGGAACATTGCGGAATTTGTCCTTAAGTTTCCTAATTGTCAACAACTCAAGGTTGAATATCAAAGACCACATGGATTAGCTCAAAACTTTGAAATTCCTGACTGGAAGTAGGGGATGATAAACATGGATTTAATCACTAGCTTATCAAAATCCCGAAAGCAACATGATTCGATAAGGGCAATTGTGGATATAATGACTAAATTAGCCCACTTCTTGGCAGCAAATATAAATAATACGATTGAGGAGTATGCCGGACTATACATTCGTGAGATTATGAGGTCACATGGGTTCCCTTGTCCATCATCTTAGATAGAGGATCTCAAGTCACCTCTTAATTTTTGAGATCATTCCAAAAGGATTGGATATGAAAGTGAATCTAAGTACCACCTTCCACCCTAGACAAATGGACAGGTAGAGAGCACTCAGACTTGGGAGGATATGTTGAGAGCATGTGTTATTAACTTCAAGGGTAATTGGGATAATCAACTGCCATTGATTGAGTTTGCGTAAAACAATAGCTATCATGCGAGCATTTAGATGGCCCCTTGTAAGGCATTATACGGGAGGAGATATAGATCACCGATTGGTTGGTTTGAGGTTGGTGAAGCTGAGTTGGTTGGACTTGATCTTGTCCACCATTCCATGGAGAAGGTGAAAGTCTTCAGTAGAAGGTTGAAGATAGCATAGAGTTGTCAAAATTCTTATACAGATGTAAGGAGAAGGGACTTGGAGTTGGAGATGGATGAATAGGTGTACTTGAAGGTGTCACCCATGAAAGGTGTCATGAGGTTTGAAAAGAAAGGAAAGTTGAGTCCATGCTAGATCGGAGCATACCAGATTGTGAGGAGAATTGGAAGGTCGCTTATGAGTTGTACTTGCCTTCAGAGTTAGATGGGTTCACAGTGTTTCATGTTTCAATGCTAAAGAAGTGTTTGGGATATCTTGTTTTGGCAATCTCTATTAAGAGTATAAGAGTGAAGGATAGCCTATCCAATAAAGAAATTCTAGTCCAAAGCCTTGATTGACAAGTTCATAAGCTAAGGAACAAAAAGATAGCCTCCGTCAAGGTTCTATGGAGGAATCTATTTGTTGAAGAAGCAACAACGGAAGCTGAGGAAGTGATGAAACTTAAATTCCCACACCTATTCATGCCGAATGATGATGATGTCGAAGGTAATATCCTTATCCCTAATACTATTGAATGTCTCCTTTCATTGAGTTGATGTATTAATCTGATTCTATTCCCTAGTCTACGACACATATAGATAAGTGATGGATAGTTGAGAGTTCAGAGTTCCCGAGTGAGGAATGAGATACGTTTCAGATTACTTGTGCGTTTCTTCTAACTTCACTCTTCATTGGAGGATGAATAATCCCAAGGGGGAGATAATGTTATACCCCATAAAATTACCTAAGCGCTCATAAAATGGATCATGCGCACAACGCTCCCTCCAAAGCTCCAATAACAAATATGAGACTAGAATTGCGATCAGCGTAGAAAATTGAGTGGGAAAAAAGTCTCGACTCTATTTAATGTGAAAATAGTTTCTGTTAGCTCCCCTGGTGTGACACGATGGGGACATGTAGACACACTTTAGTTTTTTTGTTAACTTTCAATAAGAATTGAAATTTTTAAAAAATTCACGAAATACACTAGCCCGCGGCCCTGGCGCGTCGCGGACCAGTGTACAAATTTTGAATTTTTTTCTTCTGATTAGAGAAGGACCTTTTGGTCATTCCCTATCCTATACTAAGCTCTAAAATATATTTTTGAAGCCATTTATTCGAGATTGAAGGTTCAAAACTCATTATTATTCTAAGTTTTTAACGGGGGAACTCAGAGAAGAAGAAGAAGAAGAGAGAGAGAGTTGAGGGTTTTTAGTTGAAGTTCAATTATCTTGGTAGAACTGAAGAATTCTTCAATTCCAGGTATTTAAAGGCTACCCAGAGCATGGGGTTGTTCTCCCATATGCCCCATGAATGAGTTAAGATGATTTGTTGAAAAATAAGTCTTAACTGTGATACCTTGAATGAAATGTGGAAACCTATTTTTCATTTTCACAAATATTCTTAAATTGACGATCATCATACTTTTAATTAACTACTTACATGTTTTAATGTATGATTGTGCAATATTTTTTCATGAATATCTTGTTAAAGACTTCAAGAATGAACTTAGGGGTAATGTTTAGAGCCTTGACTATTTGGGTGTATTGATTGTTATAGTCTGAATCTTGAGATGGGTGTAATGATGGTTGAGGTTAAATAAATTAGTGTCTATAGTGTTTAAAAAAGAGTGAGATAGACTTCAAAGAAAGATTCCAATCCTTGAGTTGATAGAAAGTCAGATGAGATAAGGACCCCGTCTGGGGGAGGTTGAATGTATAATTATCCTGATGCTGATAGACTTACGAGCACGTTGAGTCCTTGGAGGAGTATTATAACCGATATGGGTAGAGTGAGTCCCACTTGCGCTCATTAACTACTTGGCCAACGTAGGAGAGGATTGAACCATAAAAGCTAATATTTCCTTTGTCCTGCGGAGGACTTGATAGACTTATGGGGTCCCTGATAGACTCATCCTTTAACCGAGCAAGTTACTGGAAGGATGTGGCAGCGACATCTCTTTGTTTTATCATCACCGGCTCATAGGTCGTGGTTGTTTGTTATAGAAAATCCTAGATAGGTTCATATTGATAGTACTATGAGGTTGATGTGATAGTATGATGTCGGGATGGATGGTGATGTGATAGGGTCCTGTCCCTTAGCCCGAGTTGAGGTTGAGTGCTTGGTGAGTTGATGTCATTGTATAATATATAGCCCGTATTGTTTACTTTAGCCTGTTTTACATACATTACATTCCACGTACTAATGCGTCTTTGGCACTGTATCATTTTATGATACAAAGTCTGTAGATAGAAGACTTCAGCAGGCGAATAATTGAGGTTCAAAGCTCTGTGATTTCCATATTTAGTGAGTCCTCCCCTGCTTTCGGAGGACGTGTTTGTTCTCTTTATCCTTGAGTTATTACTTTTGATAGTGGCAGCCATGTCCTGTCGTGGTACGCTCATAGACATAAGTAAAAGTGGTGTCATAGACATAGACAGTTGATAGTTGAGGTTGAATTTGTTTCCCTATTTCCTAGTTATCTTGAGATTGCGATATGCAGTCAAAACACAACGCATTTGATGTCTGAAACAAGAGATATTGTAAATTCTTAATTCGACTTTTTAAGGTTTTTATGTGTTTTTGTGTTGTTCATGCAGGAAAGTATGTTTGCGTGATTTCGAAGCAAAAGTGCAGATTTTGCTGAAGCATAGGACATACGAGTACATGTACGAATCATAGCCCAAGCTACGAGTCGTAGTGTGCATCGCAGCAAGAAATAGATACTAAAATTCAAAAATCTACTAAATGGAGGTTATCCTACGAGGCCATCCTACAACTCGTATACGTGGACTCGTAGCAGGAGTTAGAGAGCCAAAATGTTGGACCAATAACTGAAGGCCAAGCCTACGAGAGGAACATATGAGTCGTAGCTCAAGCAACGACTCATACCTATGGGTCTTACTACTTTAGTTTAAGATGCCAAGAACCTAATATGAGACCCTGACTATGATTCGTAGGTCATCCTAAGAGTCATATCTGCGAGACTTATCAGTTGCCAGTTGTCTTTTTTGTGTAAATTCGAGTGTTATTTTGAAAATACTATGTATAGTTTAAGTTAGGGTTTTAGAAAAAAGATTCGAACCAGAGGTGTTTTTATCATCTTTGAATATTCTCTCAAGAGTATTTTTAGGTCTATAGCTTAAATTATCTTTTTCTGGTTGTTGACACCCAATTTTGGCCCAACACTTCAAAAATTCTTACTTTCTATGTTGATATTATAAAATTATTTTTGTGTGATTTTAGATTATTTTTTGATAATTGCTTTTATTCTTATCATATTAGAATTTTAATTATTTTAATTTTAAATCTTAACATAGTGTATTAATTTATTTTTTTTCTTGTTCAGATTTAATTAGGCACATATATTTTATTGGTCCACAATTTAGGCCCATATTTCTCTAGCCCATTAGATTTTTAAGTGAAATGTGTATATAACAATAGGATAGGAAGTTTAATTTGTAGAAAGATCCTTAAACATTGTATATCCTCTCTTTCTTCTTTATTATTCCGACAACCCTTGCCGGAAGCTGGCAAAGGACTACTCAGAACTTGCCCAAAAATATCCCAACAACAACACCCAAACCACCAGCAGAACGCCACCTGAACCCCCACTATTTTCACCCAAAAACATAGCTGAAACACCACCAAAAACCATACGATTTCAAACCACAAATTAGCAGCGAAAACAGCCCCCTAGACAACTCGTTTCCGCCACCAAATAGCCACCACCAGCACGACCAAAAACCCCATGAAAACAGCCCCCAAAATCTTCATTTTTCAACACCAAACAACACCCAAAACCCCATCATTCTCAGCCCCAAGCCACCAGTGAACAGAACAAAAAATGACTTGAATTTCCACCACAATGCCACCAAACACACCCCCAAACGGCCCTCACCAAAATCACCCAAAAATGCAGCAACCATATACCCAAAATCAGTCTGCATAAAACAACCAAGTGACCCCAAAATCCAAAACAAAATCAACCTGAAAATCAGTAGCCCAAACACCTCCACCCCCCCCCCCAAAACCCATTTCATTTTTACCTTTATTCCGGTGAAATCAACAATGAAGACAAGCTCCAAAAATGGAGCACTGCCACAACGGTCGAAGCACCACCACTAACCTCAGCAATGGAGTTTCAAGCTCACACGGTCAACACTCAAGACAAAATCAATAGCATCGACGGAAGTGGTAACGATTCTCACTGATTTTGACTTGGTCCTGTTAGACCCCGTACTCTCGTTAAATTAAGGATAACAATTAAGTTGGGGTTGAAAGTCCTCAGTGGGATTAAAATAGAAAAGTTTGGGATCTAATTGATCAATAGGTAAACTAGAAGCCCTTATGATGCAATTTTCAAGAGTGGAATTTCTATAAATACCCCATCTTTTGTTCAAATGAAGAACATATCTCTTTGGTCTTGTGCTTAGTGAAATTTAAGAAGAGAAGAGTTTGAAGAAGAAGAGAAAGAAAGAGGAAATTCTCCAAGTAAGTTTTCCTACTCATTGTAATATAAATTCTTAAGTGTTGTAGTAATTAAGTTAATTGTGAATGTGAGTTAGAAAATTTGGAAATTGGGGGATAGGAATTTGTCGGGTGATATAGTTGGAGTATAAATACTTATACTTGTATGTTTTGTTCTAAAGGATTATTTCATTCCCCTACCTAGCTAATTCTAGCCATTCAAGAGGAAGAAAACAACAAAAAAAAACCTATGAACAGTAGTAACCCTCTCGGGTTGCTACAGTAAAATGTGATAAAATTGTGCTTTTTTCGGCTTCTCGGGAAATTGTCATCTCTAGGGTGTTATGTTGAGGTTCGTAAGTATCGTGGTATCTGTGGTTTGGTGGAAAAACGCTTAGAAATTCGTAACGAAGGTTTGGCGTTTTAAGGTGCTAAAACTAGTATGTTCCACTCTAAATTCTTTTGGGATTGGTAGGAGTCTTGGGTATGTCGGGGAGGTTGTAAGTAGCATATATATCGCAAGAGAAGGATTGGTTGCAAGTCATTTCTCGTATTTGATCATAA
>JAOTQR010071835.1:0-46657 GCA_025774065.1 Solanum ossicruentum | reverse complement strand
TTACATAGCGTTGGAATCTGACCATGCCCTACTCAGGGGTTGCACGTCGGGTAACCTTGTTGGAGGTTTATACCGATCAACCTATCGAGAGGTTTATACTCCAGCACCACGGGTGTTAGGGTGAGACATCCATCAACCTTGTTGGGGGTTTTACCCATCAAGCTATCAGAGGGTTTGTACTTCGGTACCATAGGTGGTACGGTGCGATGATCCACCAACTATCAAGGGATTTGTACCTTGGAAACCTATAGGGGGGTTTATACTCCGATCACCAAGGGTGGCAGGGTGTGACGATCTACTAATAGTTAGTAGTCTGTTCTTACACATATGTTATGTTCTATGTAAGTATGTTTTACTTAAGCATTAATAATACATGTCATATTGTTACTATGCTATCTATTGCTTATCTTCATGCATTTTGACTATGATGCCTATCTTTTGTTGCATTGCATCCCACTTAATTAGTACATTCAAACATACTAAAGCATACTTTATGCCTATATGATGCTACAATATAGGAATCGGAGGACCACTTGGGTATCTCCACCCACGTGGCTAGTACGATATCACTTAAGCTTGTTGGTGAGTCCTCTATTTAGGGGACGTTGCTTATGATCTCTTACTATTTATTAAGACTATCTTTCTTTCGATTATGCATTAACTATGAGGTTGAGTTGGGTTGCTTGTCTTAGCCCCCGCTCTTATCTATGTAGTAGAGGTGTTGTTGCACATATTATTTATCTATGCTATGAGCCTTGAATCTCTTGTTTCTTGATGTTTATGGTGAGGAAGTTTACCCTTAGTTCCATTTCCCCTAGTTTCTACTTATTTCTTATTGTCACTTTACTTGCTTCCGCAACCAAGAATGCGTAATGATATGCTATGAGACTTGTTTGGGGTTCCTTCAGGTTCTTTATTTGTCGGTCATGTCTAGGCCTTGGGCTTGGGTCGTGACAAGGATGGTATCAGAGCACTAGGTTATTTGATCCTCAGTGTCCAATACACCGCTTCAATTAGAGTCTTATTCATGGTTGTAAAATGTGCCACAACTATAAATAGGAGGCTATGAGATGTTTTAGAAAATGTTTCACTTCTTCATGATCTATGCCATGCGAAAGACTTAGGTCCTCTAGGGCTTATTGTCACTCCCTAACCATTATATTACATTATATGTCTCATGCTACTCAAGACGCTGATATGACAAATACAAAGGTTTGAAATGCTCTATGGGTATTGGCCAAAGCGATGACAAAGTTGGAAACTCACCTCGATCAACAAGTGAGTGCTCCCGACACTTCTATTGGTAAAATGAGAGGTAATGAGGCCAAGAGGGCCCGTATTGGGGGAAGTTCCAAAGTCTCAAGGATAGAGGTGATGCTATATGTCTAATGTGTGGTAAGGTTCATAGGGGCCCATGTTTCAAGGGAATGAATACTTGTTCCAATTGTGGCAAAGTAAGACATAAGAGGAAGGATTGCCCTCGTGAACGCAATAAGGGTAAAGGAGGTGATGGTAAGATCACTTATCCAAAATACCCTACATGTAGGAAATACTATGCTGGCCTATGCTTGAGGAAGACCAATGCTTGTTATGGATGCAGGGGAGTGGGTCACAAGTTAGTGGATTGTCCATATGCTCAAAACAAATATAAGGCTGATCGGCCTTTAGAGCAAGGTGTTCATGTTAATCAAGAGGCTCAAGGAGGGGATGAGGTACCCGATGTTGCTACTGGTATATTGAAACTTCTTTTGGCTTTGATGTGTTTGCATTGATGGGCCGGCGCGACTATTTTCTTTCATTATTCTCTTGGTTTCTAGTGGGTTCATGTGTTTCCTAAACTCTCTTCGGTGTCTATCTTATTTGGTGAGCTTATTATTATTTGGAAGTTTATAGGTGTTGTTCCATATTCATATTGCATTAGGTCTTGGCTTGTGTCATATTGGATTTGTTGTGGTGGACCTTTATTTTATGCTTGGGGTGGATTAGTTGTATGTATGTTGAGTCTCCCTTGATGTAGGGACCGTAGAGTTAAGTTCTGATTCCCTATTAATCCATCCTTGAGTGGGGACTTGTAAGGTGGATGCAAAGTGGTAAGTTTTTTTCTTGTCTTAGAGTGTAATTGATCTCTAGGGGTTTCCCCATATTCTTATAGCATAGGCTTTTTCTTGCGATTTTGGTTGGACTTAGTTTGTTGGATTGGAGGTCTTGAGGTTGTTCGGCTACTTGTATATTGTGTCTCCTTTGATTGTAGAACCCGTAAGGTTGTAATATGATAGTTAAGAATGGTCGATCTATTTGGATAACTACAATGGGTTAGTCACTTCTCTAGGCTTGATCTTTGGTTGGTCTTTGTTTCCAAGTGATGGTGAGGATAGGTGTTATCCCTAAGTACCTTTTTGGATTAGGAGTGAGCCTTTGAGTATGTTGGAGATGCTTGGTGGGCTTACCACCGACTATGTTTATAGTTTCATGAATAGTGTCTATGGTCCCTATCTTGTTATTTTTGTGGTGGTCTCTAGTGATGAAGTATGGATTTATTTAGAGCTTGTGAACCATTTCAGGGTAGTGTTACAAATCTGGGGTAAGAGGAGTTGTATGCTATGTTTGTGAAATGTGAAATGTGGTTAAAGGAGGTTAGTTCTCCAGGTCATGTGGCGATGAAGGTATTAAGATTGATCTCCAGGAGATATATGTGAATAGAAACCAGCCTAGACCTTTGACCCCCATCAGACATTAGGAACTTTGGGGGCTTAGCGGGCTTCTATCGGAGGTTTGTAGGGTATTATGATGCCTCTCGGATTGGTTTGGGTTGTGTGTTGATGCAATATGATAAGGTAATAGCCTATATTGTTAGAAAATTTGACATGCAAGAGAAGGATTACCTTATCTATGACTTTGAGTTGGCCGCTGGGGCTTTTGCTTTGAAAATTTGACTTCATTAGTTATATGGCATGCATGTTGGTATGGATACCGTCCACTAGAGTTTCTAATATGTGTTTACCCAAAGGATCTTAGCTTGAGACAAAGGAGGTGGTTAGAACTTTTTATGGATTATGATATGAGTGTGTATTATCATCCCGGTAAGACTAATATAAGGGCAGATTCTTTTGAAAGGGTGTCTATGGGTAGCCTAACTCATGATAATGGTATTGTTGCTGTTGTTAGTAGTTCTAAATCCTCATTGGTTGATGAGTAATAGCAAAGCAAGATCTTGATCCCTCCTTGTTAGGATTGAAGGCCTTCGTGAATGAGGGCAAGGTGGAGATTTTCTCTTAAGGGGGAGATGGTGCCTTTAAGTACCAAGGTAGGTTGTGTGTACCTTGTGTTGATGGTTTAGTGGAGAAGATCCTTGATGAATTCATAATTCTTCTTACTCTATCCACCTCGGTTCTATCAAATGTATAGAGATTGAGAGATGTGTATTGGTAGGAAGGCAGGAAGAAGGGCATTGCCAAATTTGTTCCCAGTTGTCATAGTGTCAACAAGTTAAAGCTAAACATCAAAGACCAGGTGGCCTAACCTGTGACATAGAGATTCCTACATGGAAGTGGGAGGTGATTAACATGGATTTTTGTTGGATCGCCCATGATTAGAAAGGGTTTTGATTCTATTTTAGGTGTTAGGGTGATGAAATTGGTTCACTTTCTACCAGTTAAGACTACTTATAGTGCAGAAGAGTATGCTAAATTGTACATTCATGAGTTTGTGACATTACTCAAGGATATGCTAAGGGCTTGTGTATTGGAGTTCTAGAGTAGTTCAAATGGTCATCTTCCATGGATTGGGTTGCCTATAACAATAGCTATCATTCTAGCATCGGTATGTCTTCGTTGAGGATCTCAATGGTAGGTGTTGTAGATCACTAGTTGGGTGGTTTGAAGTGGAAGAGATGGTGCTATTGGGTCCAGATCTGGTTATGGATGCTACGGAGGAGGTAAGGTTGATTGGGGAATGGTTAGAGACATTCCAAAGTCATCAAAAGTCTTATGTCAAAGTGAGAAGAAGAGAACTCGAATTCAAAGTTAGTGATTGGGGCTAATTGAAGGTTTCGCTCATGAAGGGTATGGTTACCCAAATAAAGAGGGAATTGACTTCATGATTTCTGAGTCTTCATGAGGTGTTGAGGAAGGTTAGTGAGGTTGCACATGAATAGGAAGCGCCTTTGGATACGGATATGGTTCATCCGATTCTTCATGTTTCTAGGATTGAGAAGGCATATTGGTGATGCAAGTGGTATGAAGCTTTTGAGGTTGTGGACGTTGTGGAGGATGAGTTGACTTATGAGAAGGTTCGATGGAAAGTAGGGTAGATATAAGTAAAGGTTTATTTGTAAGGGTGTAGTGTTCAGTAAAGCCCTCTGGAAGAATAGTGAAGTCGATAGTATCTCTCGGGTGGTCGGAGTGGGCATGGAGGAGCAATATTTGTAGCTCTTTCATTCTATTCAAGTTTATGATAACACTCAAAGTCCTTTCATAATTCCAAATCTTATGTTTCAAACCCCAATTTGCATGCATTTTTGTTTATATTGAAGGGTTCATGATAATGTTACACTAATGTTGAGATTTTGAAAGTGGTGTCATAAGTGTGTTGTTGCATTCTTGTTGGGGCTGATATGTTCATGATTACTCTTCTCATATACATTTTTTATTTACATTCTGGGATGAATGTTCCCAAGGGGTAGATATCGTAACGACCCCCAAAAAAATAATACTCGAAGAAGTACCTCAAAAGTGCCTGGAATCGTAATTTCCATATATCTCAAAATTCGAGCATAATTTCAAAAATCCGACTTCATATTCTTGTTCAAGGTAAAATTTAAAGGGGAAAAGGGTCTAACCTATCACGGCCCAAGCTGAGGTCCTAGACGTGATCGACAAATAGGGAACCCGAAATAACCCTTTACAAGCCTCATAGCATATTATTACACATCCTTGCTCGCGGAAACAATATAATACAACAACAAATAGTAAATTGGGATAACCAGGGCTAAGGGAACAATTTAATATCATAAAAAGCAAGAGTCAATAAAGTCAAAGCTCATAGCATAGATACAAAACATGTCCAAAAACATCTCAACTACATAGATAAGAGCGGGGGCCACAACAAGCAACCAGGCTCACCCTCATAGTCAATACATGAATAAAAGTAAGATAGCCTTAGAATAAAGCAAGAGATCATAAATAACGTCCTCGAAATGGAGAATTCACCAACAAGCTTGAGAGACAATAGTTCTAGCCACGTGAGGTGGAGGATGATCGAGAGGTGCTCCGGTTCCTACATGGTGACATCATGTAGGCATAGAGTATGCATTAGTATGTTTGAATGTACTAAATATGTAGAATGCAATGCAACAATAGATACGTATCATAATCGAAATGCTTAATTAGTCAATAGATGAGCATATGGAAACACGACATCAATGCAAGATGCTTGAAGTAAATCATACTTTCATAGAACATAACGCATGTGTAGGGAGTGTCCATTCTTAGTGCAATCGAAGGCCAACCACCTCTTTGGAGAGGCGCATGAGGTACAAACCCCTTCATGAGATTGATGGAGTACAAACTCCCAATAGTTTGATGGGTACAAACCCCCGCATGGTTGATGGAGTACAAACCTCCCAACAAGGTTGATAGAGTACAAACCCCCCAACAAGGTTGATGGGTACGAAACCCCAACAAGGTTACCTGGGCCTACCAACCCCGAGCTAGGCGATCGAGGTACCAACCCCACAATAGATTACCCGGTCCTACAACCCCCCGAGCTAGGCTTGGTCATCCTCAACACTATAGAGACAATATCATACATACATATATACATTTCTCCCATCATCATATAGACATCTTAAACATACATTGTTCTCATCATCATATAATCATCATATCCACATATTCCCTTTATCATCATATAGTCATCATGTGTATACATTACCCTAATCATCATTTGATCATCATATCATTATCATTTCATTACCTTTTCATCATCATATAATCAATAAATAATCATTCAACTCATAAGACATGCATTTGACCTTCAATTCTTCAAGAATCCATAACGGGACATTTTATCTAACACTTGGAGGGTGTGCAGTGCTAGTGTAAAACCATACAATTCAAGAGTGAAATCATGCTAGTAAACTCAATGTGAAACCTTTAATATATACTTGGGACCACCTGAAGAAATATACATAAAAAACCTACATCAAATCTTACAACAGACCTTAGATTCATAGCTCAAAACATGTTAAAACAGTCACAATTTTATGAACCCCAACATAATGTGCAGTGATTTTCATAATAAATAAAACCCATGAAGAAATCAACTTTAAATCATGTAATTTTGAGTAAAGAAAGCTTGGGTATCATTTGGTGAAAAGAACCCATGAATGAAACCCACATACCTTAGCCTTGGAGATAATCTTGATGGAGATTAGAGAAGGAGACATGAAGCTTGAGAGGAAATCTTTAGATCCAGAGAGGGTTTTGAAACTTGTGTTCGGGAATAAAATATTTGGCTAAGTGCTTGAATGAGTATTGAAGAATGTTTAGAATGATATGATGGAGAAAAATGGCTAAGTATAGGTATTTCCACATTTGGGAACACTTAGGCCCATGACTTAAAAGATCTTGGATCGAAGTCAAATCTGAAAAAAATGCACTAGTGCGCGCCCTTGGCACATCGCACCAGGGGCGCTAAAAGCTCATTGGAAATCATTGTTTGGGGAAAGTCAAAAATTGCTATGCGTTTGCTCTTAAATCGGGGTTAGACCCATTTCCTCACTCAAAATGACCCCTTGAACAAGAATATGATGTCAGATTGTGGATATCGCGCATAGATTTTGAGATATATAAAAATTATGATTCCAAGCGCTTCCGAGGCATATTTTCGGGTGCTTTTTGGGGTCCATTCAATATCTCTCCCTTGGGGAACATTCATCCCTGAATGTCAAAGAAACATATATGAGAGATATAAACATGACAATTTTAGCGTACATAGTAATGCTACAATACACTAAAACATCATTTCAAAATCTCATCATAAGTGTAAAAACTAGTCAATTTAAACATGAACATATGCAATGACATGAGGGCTGAACTTAAGACTTGAGATCTTATAAAGACTTAGATCAATACCTTAGGCTTGAGTGGAGTGGAAAGTGTATTGCTTTCGCATGTCTGGTTTGGCCTCTCAAGTAGCACTTCAACTTGTTGATTCCTGCAAAGGAGCTTAACATAAGCGACCTCTTTGTTTCTCAATCTCTTCACTTGCCTATCCAACATCTAAACTGGAACCTTTTCCTATGTCAAATTATTTTCAACAACCCCCACAACATCAACAAGCATAATGACATTTGGATCACGCACACATTTCCTCTACATGGACACATGAAACACTAGATGAACCAAATCCATTGAGCGGGATGAAGTTGTGCTAAATGAACGAGTCTAGGCACTTCCAACTCATAAACTACCTTGCCAACCCTTCTCATTAACCTATCAAAACCCACGTATCTTGGGCTCAATGTACCCTTCTTACCAAAATGAACAACACCCTTCATAGTTGACACCTTCAAATAGACCTAATCACCAACCTTGAACTCAAGATCCCTTCTCCTCACGTTGGCATAAGACTTTTGATAACTTTAGGACGTATTCAATCTTTCTCTAATCATTCTAATCCTTTCAAGAGCTCCATAACCAGATCCGGTCCAAATAAACCCACCTCACCAACCCCAAACCAACCAACCAGTGACCTATAACTCCTACCATAGACGACCTCAAAAGAAGGCATAGCGATGCTAGAATGATAGCTATTGTTGTAGGTAAACTCAATCAATGGAAGATGATCATCCCAACTACCTTTAAGCTCCAACACACATGCTCTAAGCATATTGTCAAGGGTTTAGATAGTTCTTTCGGCTTGAACATTCAGTAACTGTGCCCTATGATCCGATATGATAGACAAAGAAACCCCATGTGACCTTACCAAGTTATAAATGTACAAACTTGCATAATCTTCAGCCACATATGTGGTCTTAACCAGTAGAATGTGAGCCAATTTTGTCATGCTATCAACCACAACCCAAATGGAATCAAAATCCTTTCTCGTATTGGGCAACCCAACCACAAAATCCATATTTATCTCTTCCCACTTCAAAGAAGGGACCTCAATGTCTTGGGTTAGGCCACTTGGTCTTTGATGTTCGACTTTGACTTGTTGACAACAATGACAACTAAAAATGAATTTGGCAATGTCCTTCTTCATGCCTCCCCACCAATACACATCTCTCAAATCTCTATACATTCTCGTGGAACCTGGTTGGACAAAATAAGAAGAGTTATGGGCCTCATCAAGGATTCCCTCCCTCAAACCATCAACATAAGACAAAAACAAACTATCTTGGTACCTAAGGGCACCATCTCCCCCTTGGGAGAAAACTTACCTTACCATCTATTACCAAGGCCTTCAATTCTAACAAGGAGGAATCAAGATCTTGCTTCTCTTTCACCTCATCAACCAAGGAAGACCTAGAACCATCAATAATAACAATATACCCATTACCAACCTCTTCCAACCTAACTCCCAATCCAACCAATCAATGCACCTCCTAGCTATCTCCTTATCACCACCATCAACATGAGCTAGGCTACCCATAGACACCCTACTCAAAGCATCCGCCACCACATCTGCCTTACTGGGATGATAGTGCACACTCATATCATAGTCCTTAAGAAGTTCTAACCATCTCCTTTGCCTCAAGTTGAGATCCTTTTGTGTGTTGGAGGATCTTATGATTGATGAACATATCAACATGTACCCCATACAAGTAATGATACCAAATCTTTAATGCAAACACAATGGCGGCCAACTCAAGGTCATGGGTAGGGTTGTTCCTATCATGCACTTAGAGTTGTCTAGAAGTATAGGCTATGATCTTACCATTTTGTATCAACACACAACCCAAACTAAACCGGGAAACATCAAAATATACAACCCATCCCTTAAGCCCATCAGGTAGTTATAACATAGGAGCGTACACAAGCTTATCTTTCAACATTTGAAAACTCCTTTCACATTCATCAGACCAGACAAACATAACCCTCTTTTGAGTTAATTTTGTAATAGAAGAAGCAATAGAAGAGAACCCATTCACAAACCTCTGATAATAGCTCGCCAAGCCCAAGAAACTCCTAATGTCAGACGGGGTCAATAGTTTAGGCAAATTTCTAATCACATCGGTCTTCTTAGGATCCACCTTAATACCATCCGTCGACACCACATGACTTAGGAAGGAAACCTGCCTCAACCAAAATTCACACTTTTCATATTTAACATACAATTTCTCCTTCCCCAATCTTTGCAACACAACCCTCAGATGAGCCTTATGCTCCGCCTCACCATGAGATTAGATCAAAATGTCATCAATGAAGACAACAACAGAGGAATCGAGGTAGGGTTTAAAGACCCTATTCATTAGGTCCGCAAAGAAGGTGGGTGTATTGGTCAACTCAAAAGACATCACCACAAATTCATAGTGCCCATTCCTAGTTTGGAAGGCTGTCTTGTGAAAATCACTCTTTCTCACTTTCACTTGATGATAACTGGACCGAAGATCAATCTAAAAGAAATGGCTAGCCCCTTGCATTTGGTCAAACAAATCATCAATCTTTGGAAGAGGACACATATTCTTGATGGAGAGCCTATTGAGTTGTCAGTAGTCAATACACATCCTAAGGGACCCATCCTTCTTATTCATAAATAACATTGATGCACCGAAAGGTAATTGACTAGGCCTAATAAATCCCTTCTCTAACAACTCCCTTAATTTTTCCTTCAACTCCTTCAACTTTGCCGGGCCCATACTATAAAAGGGAATAGAAATGGGTTGGGTATTGGGGAGGAGGTCTATGCCAAATTCTGTTTCCCTTTCCAGAGGAACACCGGGAAGGTCATTTAGGAAGACATCAAGAAACTCCTGTACAATAGGAATCAACTATATGGGAAGAACTTTAGACTCCACATCCCTGACCCTCACAAGATGGTAAGGACACCCTTTAAAGACAAACTTACGAGATTTAATGCAAGAGATGAATCTACCCTTGACCACATCTTGGTTTTCCCACTCAAGGACAGGTTCATTTGGAAATTAGAATTTGTCCCTACAGGTTTTACAATTAATAGAAGCATAGTATGCATACAACTAATCCATAATAAGAAAGATATCAAAATCAACCATGTCTAACTCAACAAGATCACACGACAAGATTTTAAGCAAGATACAAATAGGACAACTTCTATAAACCTTTCTAGCAATAATAGATGCACCAATAGGAGTAGACACCTCATATGACTCGTGCAATAACTCGGGGTCAACATAGAGCTTTTTAGCAACAAAGGGGGTAACAAAAGAAAGAGTGGTACCCGGATCAATCAATGCATGCACATCAAAGTCAAAGATTTCCAACATATCAGTAACAACATCGGGGACTTCATCAACTCCTTGTCTCCCAGGCAAAGCACAGAACTGGTTGTGCCTTAGGGAACCATCTTATAGGCTACCTCTTCCCAATTGGACCGTATTAGCACCTTGTGGACAAACCTCTTTGCCCTTGTTGCGGTTTCGAGGGCAATGTATTGCCTTATGCCCAATTTCCCCACAACCATAACAAGCACCAGTATTCCTCAAGCATGGACCGCCATGACCTTTACAATGCTTCAGACTCACATAAATAGGAGTCCCACACCTCACACCTTGGGTCCTTAGAAAAAATTGGCAACCCTCTTTTGAAAAGCATGAAGGGATCCTTGGCCTTTATGGAACTGGCCACCCATTTGGACTTACCCTCAAAACGGACCCTCTTGGCCTCATGACCCCTTCTATTCCTCAATTGCTCCTCTTCCATTTGTTTAGTGTAGGTCATCAAATGTGACAATTCCATGACATTAACAACATGGCGGACCGACATTTTTCACTAATCCTGTCCGAAACACCCATCACAAATTGTTTCATTCTCGATTTGGGTTGGCAACCAAGTAAGGAGAAAACTTTGAAAGTTGGTTGAACTTGAGGGAATATGCCCTTACACTCATTAACCCTTGTCTCAGATTCATAAATTACACCAATTTTGCTTCCCAAAGCATTAGAGGGAAGAACAGATTAAGGAAAGCCACTTTGAACTCTTCCCAAAGCACCACATAGTTGACTCCCTTCTCTTCTATTCATTGGTTGTACCATATTTGTGCTACCCCTTTGAGTTGATAGGACACTAACTCTGTATTTTCTTCCGGCCTCACACATATGATAGCTAATATCTTCTAGACCTCATCCATGAACAATTGAGGGTCCTCATCTACCTTTGACCCATGGAGTTCCGGGGGATTCATTCTCATGAAGGCTCTAACACAAAAAGCCGGTGTGGGAGCATGGGGAACTTAGGCCCCTTGGTTGGCTTGATTAGCCACCACTTTGTGTAAGTAACTTGAGAGGATCCCTAAGCTACCCATTGGCCAGTTGCTCTGTGGGTGTGCGGGTGCTTCGTCCCCTCGTATTAGGCATGATATAGCATACCAAAGAACAATTGTTAGGGGAAAACTTACTTCAACTCTATAGCATGACTTAGAACTTGAAGAAGAGAAACATTTCCTAAAACGTCTCATAGCCTCCTTCTTATAGATGTGTTGCACAACACAACCATAAATAAGACTCTAATCAATATGGTATGTTGGACTCTGAGTATCTAACAACCTAGTGCTCTGGCACCATCTTGGTCATGAGCCAAGCCTAGGGCATAGACATGACCGGCAAATAGGGAACCCGATGGAACCCCCAAAAACCTTACAGCATACCATTACACATCCTTAGTAACGAAAAAAATACAACAAGAAATAGTAAATTGGGAAAACTGAACTAAGGGAACACTTTTATATCTTAAACAACAAGAGTCAATAGGGTCAAAGCTCATAACATAGATACATAACATATGAAATAACACCTCCACTACATAGATAAGAGCAGGGGCCATGAAAAGAAATTGAGCTCACCCTTATAGTCAATACATGATTAAAAGTAGGATAGTCTTAGTACAAAGCAAGAGACCATAAGAAACATCCCCAAAATGGAGGACTCACCAGCAAGCTTGAGAGATAATAGTTCCAACCTTGTGGAGGAGGAGGATGACCGAGCGGTGCTCCGATTCCTACATGGTGATATCATGTAGGCATAAACTATGTGTTAGTATGTTTGAATGTACTAAGCATGTAGGATGCAATGCAACAATAGATAGGTATCATAATCAAAATGATTAATTAGTTAATGGATGAGCATATGGCAACATAACATATATAGAAGATGCTTGAAGTAAATCATACTTTCATAGAAAATAAAGTATGTGTAGGGAGTGTCCATTCTTGGTGCAATCGAAGGCCTACCACCTCCTTGGAGAGGTGCATGAGGTAAAAATCCCTTCGTAAGGTTGATAGAGTACAAACTCCCCAATGGGTTGAAGGGTACAAACCCCCAACGAGGGTGATGGAGTATAAACACTCAACAAGGTTGATTGAGTACAAACCCCCTACCAAGGTTGATGGGTACCAACGTAGAACAAGGTTATCCGAGCCTAGTAGCCTAAAGCAAGGTGATCGAGGTACCAACCCCTCAATAGGTTACCCGGGCCTACAACCCCTCGATCTAAGCTTGGTCATCCCCAACACTATAGATACAATATCATACATACTTATATACATTTCTCCTGTCATCATATAGACATCTTAACTATACATTCTTCTCAGCATCATATAATCATCAGATTCACACATTCCATTCATCATCATATAGTCTTCATATATATATACATTAGCTTCATCATTATTTCATCATCATATCATCATCACTTCATCATTATTTCATCTTCATATAATCATTATATAATCATCATATAATCATTCAACCCATAATACAAGCATTAGACCTTCAATTCTTCAAGAATCCATAACCGAATATTTTATCAAACACTTGATGGGTGTGTAGTATTAGTGTAAAACTATGCAATTAAAGAGTGAAATCATGTTAGTAAATTCAATTGATAACTATCAATAGATACTTGGTAATACCCTCAAGCAATATACATCAAAACACGTCATCAAATCTTACAATAAAACTTAGATTCATAGTTGAAAACATTTTAAAACAGTCACAATTTCACGAACGCTAACATAGTATGAAGTGATTTTCATAATAGATAAAACACATGATTAAATCATCTTTAAATCATACTATTTTGAGTAACGAGAGCCTGGGTATAATGGGTGAAAGGAACCCATGAAGGAAACCCACATAGCTTAGCTTTGGAGATGAATTTGATAAAGATTGGAGATAGAGAATTGAAGCTTGAGAGGAAATCCTTAGATATGGAGAGGGTTTTGAGACTTGAGTTTAGGAGTAAAATATTTGGCTAAGTGTTTGAATGGGTATTGGGGAATGTTTAGAATAATATGAGGGTGAAAAATGTCCAAGTATAAGTATTTTCATCCTCCAATCAAAATGAACCCCTGTACAAGAATATTAAGTCGTACTTTTATATCGCGTACCGATTTTGAGATATATGAAAATTATGATTCCAGGTGCTTTCGAGGCACATTTTTGGGACCTTTTTGGGGTTATTTCATAACTCCAATTTTAGAGAAAACAATTCAAAATTTTTGATTTTTAATGTGATGAATTCTACTAGTTGAAGCGCGATATTGGCGCGATGCACCCCTATATAATTTTGGTGCCAGTTTTTAAGTTCGATCCAAGATTTTTATGTCTTGGGCCTAAGCCTTCCCACACATGAAAATACCAATACTTAGCTATTTTTTACCCTTATATCATTCAAAAACATTCCCTAACACTCACTCAAACACTTTAAGCTTATATTTCCCTTAAGATTCAAGTGCCAAAACCCTCTTCGTACCTTAAGGAATTCTACCAATAGTTAATGGTATTCATGTGTTGATTTCATGGAAAGTATCTATAGTGATGGAAATTAACCGAAATGAGGGGTTGGTACCTCATTAACCGAATTGAAAGGTTGGTACCTCATTAACCAAATTAAGGTGTTGGTACTTCATTAACCAAATTGAGGGGTTCGTACCTCATTAAATGAATTGAGGGGTTGGAAATTCATTTACCAAATTGAGGGTTTGTTACTTCAATTACCTAGATGGCGGCTAACTCAAGATCATGGGTAGGGTTGTTCTTTTCATGCACTTTGAGTTGTCTAGAAGTATAGGCTATGACTTTACCATTTTGTATCAAGACACAACCCAAACCAACCTAGAAAACATCAAAATATACAACAAATCTCTTAAGCCCATCAGGCAGTAATAAAATGGGAACGTACACAAGCTTATCTTTCAATGTTTAAAAACACCTTTCACATTCATTAGACCACACAAACATAACCCTCTTTTGAGCCAATGTTGTAATAGGAGAAGCAATAGAAGAGAATCCATTCACAAACTTCTGATAATAGCTCGCCAAGCCCAAGAAACTCCTAATGTTAGACGGGGTCAATGGTCAAGGCAAATTTCTAATCACATTGGTCTTCTTAGGATCCACTTTAATACTATCCGCCGATACCCCATGACCTAGTAAGGAAACCTCCCGTAACCAAAATTCACACTTTTCATATTTAACATATAATTTCTCCTTCCTCAATATTTGCAACCCAACCCCCATATGAGCCCTATGCTCTACCTTAATGTGGGATTAGATCAAAATGTCATCAATGAAGAGAACAACTAAGGAATTGAGGTAGGGTTTAAAAACCCTATTCATTAGGTCCATAAAGATGGCCAGTGTATTGGTCAACCAAAAAGAAATCACCACAAATTCATAGTGCCCATTCCTAGTTTGGAAGGCTGTCTTGGTAATATCATACTCCCTCATTTTCACTTGATGATAACTAGACCGAAGATCAATTTTAGAGAAATGGCTAGCCCCTAGCAATTTTTCATCATCAATCTTTGCAAGAGGATACCTATTATTGATGGAGACCCAATTGAGTTGCCGGCAGTCAATACACATCCTAAGGGACCTATCTTTCTTATTCACAAATAACATTGATGCACCCCAAGGTAATTGACTAGGCCTAATAAATCCCTTCTCCAACAACTCCCTCGATTTTTCCTTCAACTCCTTCAACTCCATCGGGCCCATACTGTAAGGGGGAATAGAAATGGGTTGGGTATTGGGGAGGAGGTCTATGCCAAACTCTATTTCCCTTTCGGGAGGAATATTGGGAAGGTCATTTGGGAAGACACGAAGAAACTCATTTAAAATAGGAATCGACTATATGGGAAGAACTTTGGACTCCACATTCCTGACCCTTACAAAATGGTAAGGACACCCCTTAAAGATAAACTTACGAGCTTTAATGCAAGAGATGAATCTACCCTTGACCACCACATCTTGGTTTTCCCACTCAAGGACAGGTTAATCTAGATATTGAAATTTAACCCTACAGGCTACAATCAATAGAAGCATAATATTCATTCAACCAATCCATCCCAAGAAAGATATCAAAATCAACCACATCTAACTCAACAAGGTCACAAGACAAGATTTTATGCAAGATACAAGTAGGACAACTTCTATAAACTTCTCTAGCAACAATAGATACACCAATAGGAGTAGACACCTCATATGACTAATGCAATAGCTCAGGGTCAGCATGGAGCTTTTTGACAACAAAGAGGGTAACAAAAGAAATAGTGAAACCTAGATCAATCAATGTATGCACATCAAAGTCAAAGATTTCCAGCATATCAGTAACAACATCGGGGACTTCATCAACTCTTTGCCTCCCATGCAAAACACAGAACTGGTTATGCCTTGGGGAACGATCTTATCAGCCACCTTTCCCCAATTGGACCGAATTATAACCTTGTGGACAAACCTCCATTCCCTTGTTTTGGTTTTGAGGGCAATGTATCGCCTTATGCCCCATTTCCCCACAACCATAACAAGCACCGGTATTCCTCAAGCATGCACCACTATAACCTTTTCAACACTTCGGACACACATAAATGGGAGCCCTACCCCTCACACCTTGGGCCCTTCAAAAATCATTAGCAACCCTCTTTTGAAAAGCATGAAAGGACCCTTGGCCTTTATGGAACTAGCCACCCATTTGGAACTTACCCTCAAAATGAGCCCTCTTGGCCTCATGACCCCTTCTCTTCCTCAATTTCTCTTCATCCATTTGTTCAGTGTAGGTCATCAAATGTGAAAAGTCTATGACATTAATCAACATGGTAGACCGACATTCTTCACTAACCATGTCGAAAACACCCAGCATTAAATGTTTCATTCTCGATCTTGGGTCGGCAACCAAGTAAGGAAAAAACTTTGAAAGTTGGTTGAACTTGAGGGAATATTCCCTTACATTCATTGACCCTTGTCTCAAATTCATATATTACACTAATTTAGCTTCCCTAAGCTTTAGAGGGAAGAACCAAATAAGGAAAGCCTCTTTGAACTCTTCCCAAAGCACCACATAGTTGACTCCCTTCTCTTTCTTCCGTTGGTTGTACCATATTTGTGCTACCCCTTTGAGTTGATAGGACACCAACTCTGCCTTTTCTTCTAGCCTCACACACATGATAGCCAATATCTTGTAGACCTTATCAATGAAATCTTGAGGGTCCACATCTACCTTTGACCCATGAAATTTCGGGGGATTCATTCTCATGAAGGCTGTAACCCAAGAAGCCAAAGAAGGAGCATGAGGCGCTTGGGCCTTTTGGTTGGCTTGATTAGCCACCTCTTTGTGTAAATAAATTGAGATCATCCATAAGCTACCCATTGACCGGTTGATCTGTGGGTGTGCGAGTGCTTCGTCCCCTCGTATTGGGCATGATATAGCATAACAAAGAACAATTGTTAGGGAAAAACTTACTTCAACTCTAGCATGACTTAGAACTTGAAGAAGGGAAACATTTCCTAAAATGTTTCATAGCCTCCTATTCATAGATGTGTTGCACAATACAACCATGAATAAGACTCTAATCAATGTGGCATGTTGGACTCCGAGGATCTAACAATCTAGTGCTCTGATACTATCTTGGTCATGACCCAAGCCTAGGGCATAGATGTGATCGACTAATGGGGAACCCAAAGGAACACCAAACAAGCCTCGCAGCATATCATTACAAATCCTTGGTAACGAAGAAAATACAACAAGAAACAGTAAATTGGGAAAACTAAACTAAGGGAACAATTTCATATCATAAACAACAAGAGTCAATAGACTTAAAGCTCATAGCATAGATACATAACATGTCAAACAACACCTCTACTACATAGATAATAGCAGGGGCCATGATAAGCAATCGGGCTCACTCTTGTAGTCAACACATGACTAAAAGTAAGATAGTCTTAGTACAAAGCATGAGATCATAAGCAACATCCCCAAAATGGAGGACTCACCACCAAGCTTGAGAGATAATATTTCTAGCCATGTGGAGGAAGAGGATGACCGAGCGGTACTCTAGTTCCTACATGGTGATATCATGTAGGCATAAAGTATGCATTAGTATGTTTGAATGTACTAAGCATGTAGGATGCAACACAACAATAGATAGGTATCATAATAAAAATGCTTAATTAGTCAATAGATGAGCATATGGCAACACAACATGTATGGAAGATGTTTGAAGTAAATCATACTTTCATAGAAAATAAAGCATGTGTAGGGAGTACCATTCTTAGTGCAATCGAAGGCCTACCACCTCCTTGGAGAGGCGCATGAGGTACAAACCCCTTCATAAGGTTGATGGAGTACAAACTCCCTAATAGATTGATGGGGTACAAACCCGCAACGTGGGTGATGGATTATAAACCCTCAACAAGGTTGATGGAGTACAAACCCCCTAACAAGGTTGACAGGTACCAACGTAGAACAAGGTTACCCGAGCCTACCAGCCCAAAGCAAAGCGATCAAGGTACCAACCCCTTAATAAGTTACCCGAGCCTACAACCCCTCGATCTAGGCTTGATCATCCCCAACACTATAGAATAATATCATACATACTTATATACATTTCTCCCGTTATCATATAGACATCTTAACCATACATTCTTCTCATCATCATATAATCATCAGATTCACACATTTCCTTCATCATCATATAGTCCTCATATACATACATTAGTATTATCATTATTTCATCATCATATCATCATCACTTTATCTTTATATAATCATCATGTAATCATAAAACTCATAATACATGAATTAGACCTTCAATTATTCAAGAATACATAACCGAACATTTTATCAAACACTTGGAGGGCGTGTAGTATCAGTGCAAAACTATGTAATTAAAGAGTGAAATCATGTTACTAAATTCAACATAAAACCTTCAATAGATGCTTGGTAACACATTCAAGCAATATACATCAAAACCCTTCATCAGATCTTATAACAAGACTTCGATTCATAGCTCAAAACATTTTAAAACAGTGACAATTTCATGAACCCCAACATAGCGGGTGATGTGATTTTCATAATAGATAAAACACATGATTAAATCAACTTTAAATCATGCAATTTTGAGTAACGAGATCTTGGGTATCATGGGTGAAAGGAACCCATGGAAGAAAACCACATAGCTTAGCTTTGGAGATGAACTTGATGAAGATTGAAGATGGAGACTTGAAGCTTGAGAGGAAATCCTTAGATCTGGAGAGGGTTTTGAGACTTGAGTTTAGGAGTAAAATACTTGGCTAAGTGTTTGAATGGGTATTGGGAAATGTTTAGAATGATATGAGGGTGAGAAATGGCTAAGTATAAGTATTTTCACATTTGGGAACACTTAGGACCAAGTCTTAAAAATCTTGGATCGAAGTCAAAACTGAACAAAAAAATGCACTAGTGCACGCCCATGGCGTGTCGCGCCAGGGGCATGAAATGTTCAATGGAAATCTATTTTTTAAAGGAAAATTGAAATTACTAATCATTTTATTAAATTTGGAGTAGACCCATCCTCCACTCAAAATGATCCCCTGTACAAGAATATTAAGTCGTATTTTTTATATCGCATATCAATTTTGAGATATATGGAAATTACGATTTCAGGTGCTTTTGAGGCACATTATTAGGCCCTTTTTGGGTTTATTTCATAACACCAATTTTAGAGCGAACAATTCACAATTTCGATTTTTAATGTGATGAATTCTATTAGTTGAAGCGCGCTACTAGCGCGACGCGCCCTTATATATTTTTGGTGCCAGTTTTTAAGTTCGATCCAAGATTTTTAAGTCTTGGACCTAAGCCTTCCCACACGTGAAAATACCTATACATAGCTATTTTTGACCCTCATATCATTCAAAAATATTCCCCAATACTCACTCAAACACTTTAAGCTTATATTTCTCTCAAGATTCAAGTGCCAAAACCTCTCCCGACCTTAAGGAATTCAACCAAGCTTCAAGTCTTCATCTCCAATCTTCATCGAGTTCATCTCCAAAGCTAAGGTATGTGGGTTTCTGTCATGGGTTCCTTTCACCTATGATACCCAAGCTTCCTTTTACTTAATTTTTCATTATTTAAGATGATTTACTCATGGCTCTTAATTTTTATGAAAATCATTGCATACTATATTGTGTTTATGAAATTGTGACTATTTTGCTATATTTTGAGCTATGAAACTAAGGTTTACTGTAGCATTTGATGAAGGGTTTTGATGTATATTGCTTAAGGATATTATCAAGTATCTATTGAAGGTTTTAAATTTTGTTTTCTAGCATGATTTCACTCTTGAATTGCATGATCTTACCCTAGCACTACACACCCTCTAAGTGTTTGATAAAATGACCTGTTATGGTTTCTTGAGGAATTGAAGGTCCAATGCCTGACTTATGAGTTCAATGACTATATGATATTGCAATGATGATGAAATTATGGCGAGAGTGATGTATGTATATGATGACTATATGATGATGAAATGATTACAGAATGAATATGTATATATATTATTCTCTTATGTAGTGTTAAAATGTGACCATGCCCTACTCGGGGGTTACCCATCGGGTATCATTGTTAGGGCTTTGTACCCATCAACCTATCCCGGGTTTTGTACTCCATCACCGTGGGTGGTAGGGTGCGATTATGCATCAACCTTGTTTGGGCTTTGAACCTATCAATCTATTAGGGTGTCTCTTCTCCAGCACCACGGGTGGTAGGGTGCGATGATCCATCAATCAATCGAGGGTTTTGTACCTTGGTAAACTATTGGGGTGTTTGTACTCCCGTCACCTAGGGTGGTAGCATGTGACAATCCACCAATAGTTAGTAGTCTCTTCTTACACATATATTATGCTTTATGGAAGCATGTTTTACTTAAGCATTGATCATACATGTCATATTGTTACTGTGCTATCTATTTCTTATCTCCATGCATTTTCACTATGATGCCTATATATTATTGCATTTTATCCCACTTACTTAGTATATTCAAACGTACTAACGCATACTTTATTCCTACATGATGCTACCATGTAGAAATCGAAGCCCCGCTTGAGAATCTCCACCCACATGGCTAGCATGATATCACTCAAGCTTGTTGTGGGTCTTCCATTTCAGGGACATTGCTTATGATCCCCTGCTATGTAATAAGACTATCTTTCTTTCAGTTATTTATTGACTATGAGGGTGAGCCCGGTTGCTAGTCTTGGCCGCCGCTATTATCTGTGTAGTAGAGCTATTGTTTGACATGTTATATATCTATATTATGAGCCTTCACTCTCTTATTTCTTGATGTTTATGGTGTGGAAGTTCACCCTTAGTCTCATTTCCCCTTTTTTATGCTTAGTTATTATTGTCATTTTGCTTTCTTCCGCAACCAAGGATGTGTAATGATATGCTATGAGGCTTGTTTAGGGTTTCTTCGGGTTCCACATTCGCCGATCACATATAGGGCCCAGGCTTGGGTCATGAAATTTTACTCTTGAATTGCATGGTTTTACACTAGTATTACATACCCTTCAAGTGCTTGATAAAATGTCTGAATTATGCATCTTGAGTTGTTGAAGGTCTAAAGCATGATATATGAGTTGAATAACTTTATTTCTATGAGTTGAATAACTTTATGATGATAAAAGAATGATATTCATGTGTTGATTTCATGGAAAGTATCTATAGTGATGGAAATTAACCGAATTGAGGGGTTGGTACCTCATTAATCGAATTGAGGGGTGGGTACCTCATTAACTAAATTAAGGGGTTGGTACTTCTTTAACCAAATTAAGGGGTTTGTACCTCATTAATCAAATTGAGGGGTTGGTAGTTCATTAACCGAATTGAGGGTTTGGTACCTTATTAACTGAGTTGAGCGGTTAGTACCTCATTAACAAAATTGAGGGATTGGTACTTCAATTACCCAGATGGCGGTTAACTTAAGATCATTTGTAGGGTTGTTTCTTTCATGCACTTTGAGTTGTCTAGAAGTATAAGCTATGACCTTACCATTTTGTATCAACACACAACCCAAACCAACCTGGGAAACATCAAAATATACAACAAATCCCTTAAGTCCATCAGGTAGTGATAACATAGGAGCATACACAAGCTTATCTTTCAATTTTTGAAAACTCCTTTCACATTCATCAGACCACACAAACATAACCCTCTTTTGAGTTAATTTTGTAATAGAAGAAGCAATAGAAGAGAACCTATTCACAAACCTCTGATAATAGCTCGCCAAGCCCATGAAACTCCTAATGTGAAATGGGGTCAATGGTCTAGGCAAAATTCTAGTCACATCGGTCTTCTTAGGATCCTCCTTAATACCATCCGCCGACACCATATGACCTAGGAAGGTAACCGTCCTCAACCAAAATTCACATTTTTCATATTTAACATACAATTTCTCCTTCCTCAATCTTTGCAACACAACCCTCAGATGAGCCCTATGCTCCTCCTCACCACAGGATTAGATCAAAATGTCATCAATGAAGATAGCAACAAAAGAATTTGAGGTAGGGTTACCCTATTCATTAGGTCTATAAAGATGGTCGATGTATTGGTCAACCAAAAAGAAATCACCACAAATTCATAGTGCCCATTCCTAGTTTGGAAGGTTGTCTTGGTAATATCATACTCCCTTACTTTCACTTGATGATAACTAGACCGAAGATCAATCTTAGAGAAATGGCTAGCCCCTAGCAATTTGTCAAACAAATCATCAATCTTTGCAAGAGGATACCTATTCTTGATGGAGACCCTATTGAGTTGTCGGCAGTCAATACACATCCTAAGGGACCTATCTTTCTTATTCACAAATAACATTGATGCACCCCAAGGTAATTGACTAGGCCTAATAAATCCCTTCTCCAACAACTCCCTCAATTTTTCCTTCAACTCCTTCAACTTTGCTGGGCCAATACTGTAAGGGGGAATAGAAATGGGTTGGGTATTAGGGAGGAGGTCTATGCCAAACTCTATTTCCCTTTCGGGAGGAATATCGGGAAGGTCATTTGGGAAGACATGAAAAAACTCATTTAAAATAGGAATCAACTATATGGGAAGAACTTTGGACTCCACATTCCTAACCCTCACAAAATGGTAAGGACACCCCTTAAAGATAAACTTACGAGCTTTAATGCAAGAGATGAATCTACCCTTGACCACCACATCTTGGTTTTCCCACTCAAGGACAGGTTTATCTGGAAATTGGAATTTGACCCATGGGTTTTACAGTCACTAAAAGCATAGTATGCATACAACTAATCCATCCCAAGAAAGATATCAAAATCAACCACGTTTAACTCAACAAGATCACAAGACAAGACTTTATGCAAGATACAAATAGGACAACTTCTGTAAACTTTTCTAGCAACAATAGATGCACCAATAGGAGTAGACACGTCATATGACTCATGCAACAATTTGGGGTCAACATGGAGCTATTTGGCAACAAAGAGGGTAACAAAAGAAAGAGTGGCACTCGGATTATTCAACGCATACACATCAAAGTCAAAGATTTCCAACATATCGGTAACAACATCGGGGACTTCACAACTCCTTGCCTCCCATGCAAAACATAGAACTGGTTGTGCCTTGGGGAACCATCTTATCGGCCACTTCTCCCCAATTTGATCGTATTAGCACCTTGTGGGCAAACCTCCTTGCCCTTTTTATGCCCCATTTCCCCACAACCATAACAAGCAACAGTATTCCTTAAGCATGGATCACCATGACCTTTACAACACTTCGGACACACATAAATAGGAGCCCCACACCTCACACCTTGGGCCCTTGGAAAATCCTTGGCAACCCTCTTTTGAAAAGCATGAGAGGACCCTTGGCCTTTATAGAAATGGCCACCCATTTGGAACTTACCCTCAAAACAGGCCCTCTTGGCCTCACGACCCTTTCTCTTCCTCAATTTCTCCTCTTCCATTTGTTTAGTGTAGTTCATCAAACATTACAAGTCCATGTCATTAATCAACATGGCCGACTGATATTCTTCACTAACCACGTCAGAAACACCCATCACAAATTGTTTCATTCTCGATCTTGGGCCGGCAACCAAGTAAGGAGAAAACTTTGAATGTTGGTTGAACTTGAGGGAATTTTTCCTTACTCTCATTGACCTTTGTCTCTATAAATTACACCAATTTACCTTCCCTAAGCTTTAGAGGGATGAACAGATTAAGGAAAGCCACTTTGAACTCTTCCCAAAGCACCACATAGTTGACTCCCTTCTCTTCTTTCCATTGGTTGTACCATATTTGTGCTACCCCTTTTAGTTGATAGGACACCAACTCCACCTTTTCTTTTGGCCTCACACATGATAGTCAATATGTTGTAGACCTCATCAATGAAATCTTGAGGGTCCTCATCTACATTTGACCCATGGAATTCTGGGGGATTCATTCTCATGAAGGCTCTAACCCGCGAAGCCGAAGTAGGAGCATGAGGTGCTTGGGCCCCTTGGTTGGCTTGATTAGCCATAAATTTGTGTAAGTAAATTGAGAGCATCCTTAAGCTACCCATTGGTCGATTGCTCCGTGGGTGTGCCGGTGCTTCGTCGCCTCATATTATGCATGATATAGCATTGCAAAGAACAATTGTTAGGGGAAAACTTACTTCAACTCTATAGCATGGCTTAGAATTTGAAGAAGGGAAACATTTCCTAAAACGTCTCATAGCCTCCTACTCATAGATGTGTTGGACAACATAACCATGAATAAGACTCTAATCAATGTGGTACATTGGACTTCGAGGATATAACAACCTAGTGATGTGACACCATCTTGTTCACGACACAAGCCTAGGGCATAGACGTGACTAGCGAATAGGGAAACCGAAGGACCCCAAACAAGCCTCGCAACATATCATTACAAATCCTTGGTAACGAAAAAAATACAACAAGAAACAGTAAATTGGGAAAACTGAACTAAGGGAACACTTTCATATCATAAGTAACAAGAGTCAATAGAGTCAAAGCTCATAGCATAGATACATAACATGTCAAACAACACCTCTACTACGTAGATAAGAGCAGGGGCCATGACAGGTAACTGCGCTCACCCTTATAGACAATACATGAATAAAAGTAAGATAGTCTTAGTACAAAGCAAGAGATCATAAGCAACATCCCCAAAATGGAGGACTCACCATCAAGATTGAGAGATAATAAGTCTAGCCATGTGGAGGAAGAGGATGACCGAACGGTGCTCCGGTTTCTACATGGTGATTTCATGTCGGCATAAAGTATATGTTAGTACGTTTGAATGTACTAAGCATGTAGGATACAATACAACATTAGGTAGGTATCATAATCAAAATGCTTAATTAGTCAATGGTTAAGCATATGGCAACATAACATGTATGAAAGATACTTGAAGTGAATCATACTTTCATAGAAAATAAAGCATGTGTAGGGAGTGACCATTCTTAGTGCAATCGAAGGCCTACCACCTCCTTGGAGAGGCGCATGAGGTAGAAATCCCTTCATAAGGTTGATGGAGTACAAACTCCCCAACGGGTTGATAGGTACAAACCCTCAACAACATTGATGGAGTACAAACCCTCAACAAGGTTGATGGGTACCAACCTAGAACAAGGTTACCCGAGCCTACCAACCTAAAGCAAGGCGATCGAGGTACCAACCCCTCAATAGGTTACTCAGGCCTACAACCCCTCAATCTAGGCTTGGTCATTCCCAACACTATAGAGACAATATCATACATACTTATATACATTTCTCCCATCATCACATAGACATCTTAACCATATATTCTTCTCATCATCATATAATCATCAGATTCACACATTCCATTCATCATCATATAGTCATCATATACATACATTAGTTTCATCTTCATTTCATCATATCATCATCATTTCATCTTTATATAATCTTTATATAATCATCATGTAATCATTAAACTCATAATACATGCATTAGACCTTCAGTTATTCAAGAATACATAATCGAACATTTTATCAAACACTTGGAGGGTATGTAGTATTAGTGCAAAACTATACAATTAAAGAGTGAAATCATCTTAGTAAATTCAACATAAATCCTTTAATAGATACTTGGTAACACATTCAAGCAATATACATCAAAACCCTTCATCAAATCTTACAACAAGACTTCGATTCATAGCTCAAAACATTTTAAAACAGTGACAATTTCATGAACCCCAACATAGCAGGTGAAGTGATTTTCATAATAGATAAAACACATGATTAAATCAACTTTAAATCATGCAATTTTGAGTAACGAGATCTTAGGTATCATGGGTGAAAGGAACCCATGGAAGAAAACCACAGAGCTTAGCTTTGGAGATGAACTTGATGAAGATTGGAGATGGAGACTTGAAGCTTGAGAGGAAATCCTTAGATATGGAGAGGGTTTTGAGACTTGAGTTTAGGAGTAAAATACTTGGCTAAGTGTTTGAATGGGTATTGGGGAATGTTTAGAATGATATGAGGGTGAGAAATGGCTAAGTATAAGTATTTTCACATTTGGGAACACTTAGGACCAAGTCTTAAAAAGCTTGGATCGAAGTCAAAATTAAACAAAAAAATGCACTAGTGCACGCCCATGGCGCGTCGCGCCAGGGGCGTGAAAAGCTCACCGAAAATCAATTTTTTTAAGGAAAATTGAAATTGCTAATTGTTTTCTTAAATCGGGAATAGACCCATCCTCCACTCAAAATGATCCCCTGTATAAGAATATTAAGTCGTATTTTTATATCGCGTGCCAATTTTGAGATATATTGAAATTATGATTCTGGGTGCTTTCGAGGCACATTTTTGGGCACTTTTTGGGGTTATTTCACAACCGCAATTTTAGATCGAACAATTCACAATTTCGATTTTTAATGTGATGAATTCTACTAGTTGAAGCGCGATACTAGCGCGATGAGCCCCTATATATTTTTGTTGCCAGTTTTTAAGTTTGTTCTAAGATTTTTAAGTCTTGGGCCTAAGCCTTCCCACACATGAAGATACCTATACTTAGCTATTTTTCACCCTCATATCATTCAAAAACTTTCCCCAATACTCAGTCAAACACTTAAGCTTATATTTCTCTTGTGATTCAAGTGTCAAAACCCTCTCCGGACCTTAAGGAATTCAACCAAGCTTCAAGTCTCTATCTCCAATCTTCATCAAGTTCATCTCCAAAGCTAAGGTATGTGAGTTTCTTTCATGGGTTCCTTTCACAAATGATACCCAAGCTTCCTTTTACTCAACTTTGCATGATTTAAGATTATTTACTTATGGGTCCTAATTATTATGAAAATCATTGTATACTATATTGTGTTTATGAAATTGTGACTGTTTTGCTATGTTTTGAGCTATTAGACTAAGGTTTACTATAACATTTGGTGAAGATGTTTTGATGTATATTGCTTGAGGGTGTTACCAAGTATCTATTAGAGGTTTTACATTGGCTTTTCTAGCATTATTTCACTCTTGAATTGCATGATTTTACCCTAGAACTACACACCCTCTAAGTATTTGATAAAATGTTCGATTATGGTTTCTTGAGGATTTGAAGGTCCAATGAATGTCTTATGAGTTGAAAGACTATATGATGATGAAATGATATTGAAATGATGATGAAATTATGATGAGAGTGATGTATGTATATAATGACTATATGATGATGAAATGATTATGGAATGAATGTGTATATATATTAATCTCTTATGTGGTGTTGGAATGTGACCATGCCCTTCTCGAGGGTTACGCACCGGGTATTATTATTGGTCTTTGTACCCATCAACCTATCTCAGCTTTTGTACTCCGTCACCACAGGTGGTAGGGTGTGATTATCAATCAACCTTGTTATTGTTTTGTACCTATCAACCCTATCAAGGGGTTTGTAATCCCGCACCACGGGTGGTAGGGTGCGATGATCCACCAACCTATCAAGGGGTTTGTACTCTAGCACCATGGGTAGTCGGGTGCGGCGATCAACCTATTGAGGGGTTTGTACCTTGGTAACCTATCGGGGTGTTTATACTCCGATCACCAAGGGTGGTGGTGTATGACAATCCACCAAAAGTTAGTGGTCTCTTCATACACATATATTATGTTCTATGTAAGCATGTTTTACTTAAGCATTAATCATACATGTCATATTGTTACTATGCTATCTATTTCTTATCTCCATGCATTTTGACTATGATGCCTATATTTTTATTGCACTGCATCCCACTTACTTAGTATATTCAAACGTACTAACGCATACTCTATGCCTACATGATGTTACCATGTAGAAGCCAGAGCCCCGCTTGAGCATCTCCACCCATATGGCTAGTATGATATCACTTAAGCTTGTTAGTGGGTCTTCCATTTCGAGAACGTTGCTTATGATCCTTTGCTATGGAATAAGACTGCTTGTCTTTTAGTTATGTATTAACTATGAGGGTGAGCCTGGTTGCTAGTCTTGGCGGACGCTATTATCTATGTAGTAGAGCTGTTGTTTGACATGTTATGTATTTATCCTATGAGCCTTGACTCTTTTTTTTCTTGTTGTTTATGGTATGAAAGTTTACCCTTAGTCCCATTTCCCTTTGTGTATACTTATTTCTTATTGTCATTTTGCTTGCTTCCGCAACCAAAGATATGTAATGATATGCTATGAGGCTTGTTTGGGGTTCCTTTGGGTTCCCCATTCGCTGGTCACATCTAGGGCCCAGGCTGGGGTCATGATTTTACACTAGCCTTACACACCCGTCAAGTGCTTGATAAAATATCCGGATAATGCATCTTGAGTTGTTGAAGGTCTAAAGCATGGTATACAAGTTGAATAATTTTATTGCTATGAGTTGAATAACTTTATGATGATAAAATAATGGTATTCATGTGTTGATTTCATGGAAAGTATCTATAGTGATGGACGTTAATTGAATTGAGGGGTCGGTACCTCATAAACCGAATTGAGGTGTTGGTACCTCATTAACCAAATTAAGGGGTTGGTACTTCGTTAACAAAATTGTGGTGTTTATACCTCATTAACCAAATTGAGGGGTTGGTAGTTCATTAATCGAATTTCATCAACCGAATTGAGGGTTTGGTACCTTATTAACCGAATTGAGCGGTTAGTACCTTATTAACCAAATTGAGTGGTTGGTACTTCAATTACCTAGATGGGGGTGGTACATTCTATAAACAATCTAAGGGGTTTGTACCTCAAGCCCCTAGGATGGGAGGTGATAAACCCATTAGCCAAATGATCTTCTTTTTCTATGCATATAATATGCTCTATATAAGCATTGTTTACTTCAAGTATCATTCATACATGTCATATTGTTAGTACGTTATTCATTGTTTATGATTGTGCATTTTGCCTATGATGTCTATTTCTTGTTGCATAGCATCCTACATACTTAGTACAATCAAATGTACTAACACATACTCTATGCCTTGATGTTACCATGTAGGAACTGGAGCTCAATTTGGTCATCACCCTCCTCTATGTGGCTAGTACAAAATTCTCTCAAGCTTGTAGGTGAGTCCTCCATTCTGGGCATAATGTCTATGTTTTTATGTTATGTATTACGACTCTCTTTCTTTATGGTATAGTTTGACTATGAGGGTGAGCCTAGTTGCTTGTCTTGGCCCCAGCTAAGTACAATGCTTAGAGTTGTTATTGGACAAGTTGTGTATTATGCTTGATCTTTGACTCATTTGTGTTTTCAAGTGTTTAATTCTTTCCTTTAGTCCCAATTTCCCTTGCTTATGTTCTTATGCTGTTCTATTTTTCTTCCACGACCAAAGATGTCTGTATGATATGCTAAGAGGCTTGTTTGGGGTTCCTTCGGGTTCCCCATTCGTCGTGTCACATCTAGGCCCTATTTTGTATCGTGAAAAACTTATCATCAGAGCACTAGGTTGTTAGGTCCTCGGCGTCCAACACACCGTGTCAATTATAGTCTTGTTCATGGTTGTGTTTTGCATTACAACTATGAGCAAGATTCTATGAGACATTTTATATAATAATTCCCTTCTTCATGGTCAATATTATGCTATAGTGTTGAGGTAAGGTTATTCCCCCCTAATGAATGTTCTTTGATATTCTAGTTGATCATGTCGAACACAAGAAGAAGAAGATCCCGCACTCCCAAGGAACAATCGACTCCTCCCGCTCCTCAAGCTCCTCAAGATGGGGGATCGGTTCATAAAGAGTTCCGGGATGATCTCACTTTGCTAGCTCAAGTAGTAGATAATCAAGTCAACCAAGGGGCCCAAGCCCATCATGTTCCTACTCCGGCATCTCGAGTGAAGGACTTTATAAGGATGAATCTACTGGAGTTCTATAGGTCAAAAGTGGATGAGGAGCCTCAAGAATTCATTGATGAGGTTTACAAAGTATTGACTATTATGAGTGTTAGAATGGAAGAGAAGGCGGAGTTGGTGGCTTACCAACTCAAGGTGGTGGCCCAAATATTGTATGCTTAATGGAAGGAGGAGAAGGGAAACAATAATGTGGTTCTATGGGAGGAATTTAAGGTGGCCTTTCTTAATTAGTTCTTCTCTCTTAAGCTTAGGGAGGCCAAGTTGGTGGAGTTCATGAATTTGAAGCAAGGTTCAATGAGTGTGAGGGAGTATGCCCTCAAGTTTAATCAACTCTCAAAATATGCTCCCCAATTGATGGCCTATCCAAGGTCTAGGATGAATAAGTTTCTAATGGGTGTATCCGATTTGGTGATTGAGGAGTGTCAGTCCACTATGTTGATTAGAGACATGGATTTGTCTTGGTTGATGACTTATGCCGAACAAATGGAGGAGGAAAAGATAAGGAAGAGAAGGGGAAAAGAGGCCAAGAGAGCCCATTTTGAAGGAATGTTCCAAAGTCTCAAAGATAGAGATGATGCTATATGCCCAACATGTGGTAAGGTTCATAGAGGCTCATGTTTGAAGGAGGCCAATGCTTGTTTCCGTTGTGGTGAAGAGGGACATAAGAAGAAGTATTGTCCTCGTAAGCAAGGCAAGGGTGAAGATGTTCATCCTCAAGGTGGTGCCCCAAGGAACAATCGGTTCTATAATCTTCAAAAAAGGCAAGGAGGGGATGAGGTGCTCGATGATGCTACTGGTAAGTTGAGGTTTTTCTTGATCTTGTTATGGATGATTTGATGGTTCTAGGAGTCACTATTTCATTAATTATTCCTTTGTTGCTAGTAAGATTTGGTTATGATGGTCTATTGGTGCTAGAAAGTCTTATAAGGGTTACACTATGTTCTTATTGCATAAAGTCTTGTCTTATGTTTTGGTTGAATTTGGTTTGATGGCTAGAGGTCTTGGGATGGTTTGGCTACTTATATATCATGCTTCCAATTAGTGTAGAACTTGTAAGGTTATAATACAAAGGTTAAGTATGGTCTATCTAATTGGTCAACTACAATAGGTTAGTTTCTTCTCTAAGATTAATCTTTGGTTCGGGTTCTGTCCCCAAGTGAGGATGAGAGTAGGTGATATCCCTAAGTGTCTTTTCGGATTAAGAGTGAGCATTATGGGTATTGGTGGAGTTTGTTGGTTGTCTTATGCACTGCTATATTTATGGGTTTCATGACATCATCACCCAAACCTAGGGCCTAGACGTGACACGGCGAATGGGGAACTCGAAGGTACCCCAAATAAGCCTCTTGACTTTTCATTACACAACCTTGGACGTGGAAGCATAGATAAACACATAGATTGAGAATAAGGACAATGGTACAAAGGGAAATCTTGCATAAATGCTATCATCAAGAGTCAAGAGTCAAAGCTCATACATAAACACACAACATGTCCAACAAACACCTCTAAATGCATAGATCGAGTGGCAGCCAACACAAAGTAACCGAGCTCACCCTCATAGTCTAATAGAACATAAGATAGTGTCTCAATACATAGATAAGAGGAAAACATAAACCAAAGTCCCCGAAATGAAGGACTCACTAACAAGCTTGGAATAGTACTGTCTAGCCACGTGAAGGAGGATGATCAACTTGGGCACCAGTTTCTACATGGTGATATCATGTAGGCAAGAGTATGTGTTAGTACGTTTGGATTTACTAAGTATGTGGGATGCAATGCAACAAGAGACAAGTTTTATAATCAACATTCATTGCAATAGGCAATAGGCAATAGGCATGATACAACATTATGTCATGTATGATCAATGCATAAGTAGAACATACTTAGGTAATCCATGCTCATATAGAATATCTTATGTGAAGATGTGACCAAGATAGCTTTACAAAGTATGAACCCCTCTGTAGGTTAGTGATGTTGCCAACCAATCACCTAGGTGGAGATGAGTATTAACCCTTATTCTAGGTTGGTGCAGTTGCCACCCCATCACCTAGGTGGTGATGAGCATTAACCCTCATTCTAGGTTGGTGATGTTGCCACCCCATCACCTAGGTGGAGATGGGTATTAAGCCTCATTCAAGGTTGACGATGATGCCACCTCACCAACCTGGATGAGATGAGTATTAACCCTCATTCTAGGTTACTCGGGCTCTCGTTCCCCCAGATCAGGCATGGTCTATGCAACACTTTATATAGGATTCATCACAAGCTCTAATGCAATACCTTATATAGGATTCATCATAATCATGTACATAAGTTCATTTCATTGTCTTAACATCATTCATATCATATATCACGCTTTGGACCTTCAATTGCTCAATAAAACATAACCAAACATTTTGTGAAACACCTTGGGGAGTGTAATGGGGGAAAAAGAGCATGTAATTTGGAGGTGAAATAATGTAGGAATCAGTGGTAAAACCCTTAATTAACACCTTGCAACACCCCCAAACATTCATACCAAAACCCCTCATCAAATCCAACATTAGATCCAAGCTTTGAAGATCAAAACATGCTAAAACAACCATACTTTCATGAACTAAAATCACTATGCAATAAATTTCTCAATATGCAAGACCCACATTTAAAATCAACTTTAAATCATGAATTATTAGTAAAAAAAATGTTTAGGCACCATGATGAAAGGACCCAATGGTTCAACACCACATACCTTAGCTTTTGTGAAAGCTTTTGTGAAGTTCTTGAAGAAGACTCTAATGGAGATTTGAAGCTTGGATGAGATCCTTGAAGAAATCCTTGAGATTGTCCTTGAGTTTCAGACTTGAATTTAGGGTTAGAAATGTCTCTAAGTGTTTGGGGAAATGTTGGGGAATGTTTTGGGTGATTTGAGGGTGAAATAAAGCTAAGTATAGGTGAAAATATGTTTGGGAAAACTTAGGTCCATCACTTAGAAAAATCTAGGTGAACTAGGAAAAGACAGTGCATAAATAACATGTCTCCATGTCTCGGAGAGGACACGGAGGCTCTCTAGAAATCGCACCAAGAAAAATTTCATAATTTTAGTTAGACCTTGTCATCCCTAATTTGGTCCCTCTGAATGAGAATATGAATTCGAATTTTCAAAATTCTAAATGGATTTTTAGATATATGAAAATAAGATTCCGCGCACTTCCGAGGCATATTTTCGGGAACATTTTGGGGTCGTTTTAATATCTCCCCTTGGAAACATTCATCCCTGAATGTAGAATTGATGTACAAGACAAGAATAATCATGAAAGAATCAGCCCCAACATGAATGCAATATTATATTTAAAACATCAGTTTTCAAAATCTCATTATAAGTGTGACATCATCATAAATTGCCAACTTAAACATGAATGCACATGAATGACATAGGGGCAGAAATATAAGACTTGAGAGAATATAAAGTACTTAAAATTAGTACCTTAGGCCAGAGTTGAGTGGAAGATATAAGGTTACTACTTTTTCATGTCCACTTCGGCCTCCCAAGTAGCACTTTCGACTTGTTGGTTCCTCCGAAGGACCTTAACGGATGTCACGTCTTTGTTCCTTAATTTCTTTACTTGCCTATCCAAGATCTGAATTGGAATCTGCTCATAAGTCAAGTTATCCTCAATAATACCCACAAGATCAAAAGGCACAATGGAATTAAGATCGCCAACATACTTTCTTAACATAGAAACATGGAATACCGGATGAACCAAATTCATTTTGCTAGGAAACTTCAACTCATAAGCTACCTTGCCAACCCTCTTTATCACCTCGTAAGTACCAACATACCTTGGACACTACTTCCCCTTCTTATCAAAATAGACCATACCTTTCATTGGAGAAACTTTCAAATAAACCCAATCCCCCACTTGGAATTCTAGGACTCTTCTACTTACATCTGCATAGGATTTTTGACGTCTTTGGGCTATCCTAAACCTTTCACTAATAATATGAACCTTTTCAAAAGCATCCATACCTAGATCTGGCCCCAATAAGGCCACCTCTCAATCCTTAAACCAATGCACCAATGATGTACAACGTCTCCCATAAAGAGCTTCAAAAAGAGCCATACTGATGCTAGAGTGATAGCTATTGTTGTAGGAAAACTTAATCAATAGAAGATGGTCATCCCAACTACCTTTAAGCTCCAAGACACAAGCCCTAAGAATATCCTCAAGTGTTTGAATTCTCCTCTTGGCTTGACCATCCATTTGAGGGTGGAAGGCCGTATTAAGGTGAATTTTGGTTCCAAGACCCCTTTGAAAAGATCTCTAAAAGTGTGAAGTAAATTGTGCACCACGATCCGATAAAATGGATAAGGGAACCCCATGCAACCTACTCATGGATTTACAACCTTGCATGCTCTTAAGCCCCATATGAAGTCTTTACCAATCGAAAGTGAGCCGATTTCGTCATGCTATCAACCACAACCCATATGGAATCAAAACCTTTTCTAATCTTGGGAAACCCAACCATGAAATCCATATTAATCACCTCCCACTTCCAAGTAGGAAGCTCTATGTCTTGGGTTAGGCCACCCAGCCTTTAATGCTCAGCTTTGACTTGTTGGCAACTATGGCAACAAAAAATAAATTTAGCATGCCTCCCCACTAATATACATCTCTCAAGTCTCTATAAATTTTGGTGGAACCTGGGTGGATAGAATAAGAAGAATTATGGGATTCATCGAGAATTCTCTCTCAAACCATTAACATATGGCACACAAAACTATGTTGGTATCTAAGGTCCCCATCTCTCTATTGGGAGAAAACCTCTATCTTGCCTTCTTTCACCAAGGCCTTCAACTCAAGCAAGGAGGAGTCTAGATCCTGCTTTGCTATCACCTCATCAACCAAAGAAAATTTCAAACCATAAACAACAACAATACCATCACCTACATCTTCTAGCCTCACCCCTAGTCTAGCCAATGTATGCACCTCCCTAGAAATCTCCCTATCACCACAATCCATATGAGGTAGGCTACCCATAGACACCTGACTCAAGGCATCAACCACAACATTTGCCTTATCCAGATGGTAATGCATACTCATGTCATAGTCCTTAAGGAGTTCTAGCCACCTTCTTTGTCTCAAGTTCAGATATTTTTGAGTATAGATATATTGGAGGCTCTTATGATCGGTGCATACATCAGCATGCACCCTATACAAGTAATGACGCCAAATATTTAATGCAAACACCATGGCTGCCAATTCAAGATCATGGGTAGGGTAGTTCTTTTCATGCACTTTGAGTTGCCTAGAAGTATAGGCTATGACCTTACCATTTTGCATCAGCGCACAACCCAAACCAACTCCATATGCACCACAATACACAACAAAACCCTCAAACCCATCCAATAGTGACAATATAGGAGCAGACGAAAGTCTATCTTTCAATGTTTGGAAACTTTTCACACATTCACCGGTCCACACAAACTTAACCTTGTTTTTAGTCAATTTTGTAATAGCAGAAGCAATGGAGGAGAATCGATTCACAAACATTCTATAGTAAGCCACAAGTTCCAAGAAACTTCTAATATCTTACGGGTTCAATGGTTTAGGACGATTACTAATCACATCAGTTTTCTTAGGATCTACTTTTATACTATCCCTGGACACCACATGACCCAAAAATGCAACCTCCTTCAACAAAAATTCACGTTTGTCATATTTAGCATACAATTTGTCCTCCATCAATCTTTGTAACACGATACTCAAATGGCCCATATGCTCTTCCCTACTATGTGAATAAATCAAAATATCATCAATGAAGACGACAACAAAGGAATCAAGATATGGCTTGAAGATCCTATTCATTAGGTCCATGAAGATGGCCGGCGCATTAGTCAATTCAAAGGACATAAGCACAAATTCACAATGCCCATACCTAGTTCGTCAGGCATTCTTTCGAATATCATAATCCCTCACCCTTACTTGATGGTACCCGAACCAAAAATCAATCTTAGAGAAAAAGCTAGCCCCTTGAGATTGGTCAAACAAGTCATCAATCCGTGGAAGAGGATATATATTCTTTATAGTGACCCTATTGAGTTGTCGGTAGTTAATGCACACTCTAAGTGACCCATCTTTCTTCTTTAAAAACAACAGTCGTGCACCCCAAACTAATTGACTAGGTCTAATAAATCCCTTCTCCAACAAATCTTTCAATTGCTCCTTTAACTCTTCTACTCCGCCGGGGCCATACTGTAAGGGGAATAAAGATAGGTTGGGTGTCGGGAAAGAGACCTATGCAAAAATCTATCTCCATTTCAGGAGGGACATCGGGAAGGTCATTTGGGAAGACATCAAGATATTCATTTATAATCAAAACCGACTCAATGGAAGGGACTTTGGACTCCACATCTTTGACTCTCATAAGATGACACAAACACCCCCTTGGAAATCAACCTATGAGCTTTAGTGCATGAGATGAACCTACCCCTCACTATTACATCATGACTTTCCCACTCAAGGTTGTGTTTGTTTGGAAATTGAAACTTGACCCTATGGATCCTATAATCAATAGAAGCATAGTATGCATGCAACCAATCCATCCCAAGGATAATATCAAAATCAACCATATCTAATTCAACAAGATCACAAGACAAGATTTTATACAGGATACAATCTGGACAATTTCTATACACTCTCCTAGCAACAATAGATGCACCAATAGGAGTAGACACCTCATATGACTCATGCAACAACTCTGACTCAACATGGAACTTTTTAGCAACAAAGGGGGTAACAAAGAAAAAGGTGCCACCCAGATCAATCAAAGAATATACATCAAGATCAAAGATTTTCAACATACCGGTAACAACATCGGGGACCTCACCAACTCCCATATAGAGAATAGAAATGATTATGACTTGGGGAACCACCTTCAGGACCACCTCTATCTAATGGAACTACATTTGCACCTTGAACCTTGCCACAGTTTCTAGGACAATCTACCTTCTTGTGACTAAGTTCCCCACATTCAAAACATGCATTGGAAACCTTCAAACATGGGCCATTATGAATCTTTCCACATGTATTACACATATCATTGGGAGCCACACCACCAAAATCTTGAGGCCTAGGGATGTCATTGGCAAGCCCCCTATTTGTAGCATGAGGAGGCCCTTCGCCTTGATGGAATCAATTGCCCCCAATATAATCTCTCTTGGCCTCATAAGCCCTCCTCTTTCTCAAATTTTCTTCTTCCATTTTCTTGGCATATATCATTAACTGAGGTAAGTCCATATCAGTAATAAGTAAGGCGCACCGACACTCTTCACTTACCAAATCTGAGAACCCCTTAACAAACTTATTTATCTTTGACCTAGGGTCATCCACCAAATGAGTAGCATAATTTTAAAGTTGATTAAGTTTAGGGCATACTCCCTCACACTCATACCACCTTGTTTCAAGTTCATAAATTCAACCAACTTTGCTTCCCTAAGCTTAAGAGGGAAGAACTGATTAAGGAAGGCCAATTTGAATTCCTCCCAAAGCACCACATAACCATTACCCTTCTCACCTTTCCATTGATCAAATCAAATTTTGGCCACCCCCTTGAGTTGGCCTGCCGCCAACTCTGCCTTCTCATTTTACCTAACACCCATGATTGACAAGATTTTTTAGACTTCATCAATAAACTCTTGTGGATCCTCATCCACCTTTGACCCTTGGAAAATTAGAGCATTCACCCTCATGAAGTCCCTTACCCTAGCTCTCGGGGTAGTAGCATGAGGGGCTTGGGCCACTTGTTGGACTTGGTTGGCCGCCACTTAGGCAAGCATAGTAAAAGCATCCCCGATCTCACCATTGGTAGGTTGCTCCTTGGGAGTTTTGGCCCGTCTTCCTCTAGTATTAGGCATGATCTAGCATAGAAAAGAATAATCATTAGGGGCGAATACTTATCACCACTCTATAACATGACTTAGGACATGAAGAAGGGAAACATTTCCTAAAATGCCTCATAGACTCCTATTCATAGTCATGGCGTGCTTCAAAACCATGAATAGGACTCTAATCGACATGGTGTGTTGGACTCTAAGGATCTATCAACCTAGTGCTACGATTCCACATTTGTAATGACTCAAGCCTAGGGCCTAGGAGTGACAAGATGAATGGAGAACTCGAAGGTACCCCAAACAAGCTTCTTCACTTGTCAATACACATCCTTGGTCGTGGAAGCATACAAAAACACATAGATTGAGAATAAGGATAATGAGACTTAAGGCAAAACTTGCATAAATGCCATAATCAAGAGTCAAGAGTCAAAGCTCATATATAAATGGACAATATGTCCAACGAACACCTCTAAATACATAATTGAGTAGGGGCCAAGAAAAAGCAACCAGGCTTACCCTCTTAGTCATATAGAACATAAGATAATGTCTCAGTACATAGATAAGAAGAAAACATAAAACAAAGTCCCTGAAATGGAGGAGTCACCAATAAGCTTGGAATAACACCATCTAGCCACGTGGAGGAGAATGATCAACTTGGCCACCAGTTCCCACATGGTGATATCATAGGTAAGAGTATGCATTAGTACATTTGAATGTACTAAGTATGTGGGATGCAATGCAACAAGAGAGAGGCTTCATAATCAATATGCATAAGTACAGGCAATAGGCATGATGTAGCAATATGTCATATATGATTAATGCATAAGTAAAACATGCTTAGGTAATCCATGCTCATATAAAATATCATAAAAGTCGCCACCGTAAGATGAGACCAAGCTAGCTTTATGAGGTATGAACCCCTTGGTAGGTTTGTGATGTCAGCACCACATCACCTAGGTGGAGATGAGTATTAACCCTCATTCTAGGTTGGTGATATTGCCAATCCATCACCTAGATAGGTTGGTGATGTTGCCACCCCATCATCTAAGTGGAGCTGAGTATTAACCCTCATTTTAGATTGATGAGGATGCCAACCCGTCACCCTGCGGAAATGAGTATTAACCCTCATTCTTGGTTACCTTGTCTCTTGTCCCCCCGGATCAGGCATGGTCTATGCAACACTTTATATAGGACTCATCATAAGCTCTAATGCAATACCTCATATAGGAATAATCATGTACATAAGCTCATTTAATCATCATAATATTATTTATATCATATCTCATGCTTTGGATCTTCAAATCCTCAAGAAAACATAAATGGACATTTTATCAAACACCTTGTGGGTGTGTAATGGGGGTAAAAAAGCATGCAATTTGAAGATGAAATCATGCAGAAAAATCAATAATAAAACCTATAATCAACACCTTGTAACACCCCCAAGACATTCATATCAAAATCCCTCGTCAAATCCAACGTTACATCCAAGATTTGAAGCTCAAAACAAGCTAAAAAAATCATACTTTCATGAAGTAAAATCATTGTGTAGTAAATTTCGGAATATGCAAGACCCATATGTAAAATCAACTTTAAATCATTAATTATTAGTAACAAGAGGGTTTAGGCACCATGGGTGAAAGGACACAATGGTTCAGCACCACATACCTTAGCTTTTGTGAAGTTCTTAAAGAAGACTCTCATGGAGATTTGATTCTTGGGTGAGATTCTTGAAGAAATCCTTGACATTGGCCTTGAGTTTGAGACTTGAATTTAGGGTTAGAAATTAGTTAAGTATTTTGGAAAACAATGGGGAATGTTTTTGGGTGATATGAGTGTGAAATAAGGCTAAGTATCGGTGAACATACATTTGTAAAAACTTAGGTCCAACACTTAGAAAAATCTGGGTGAACTAAGAAAAGTCACTGTAGAAATATCACATCTCTGCGTCGCGGAGAGGATGTATAGGCTCTCTGGAAATTGCACTAAGCAAAATTTTATAATTCAATTCCTTTGCTATAAATTCGAGGTTAGACCCTCATCATCCTAATTTGGACCCCCTGAATAGGACTATGAAGTTGGATTTTTCAAATTCTAAATGAAATTTTAGATATACGGAAGACTAGATTTCGAGCACTTCCAAGGCATGTTTTCAGGAACTTTTTGGGGTCTTTTAACATTATTAGGGTGTTAAAACCCACCCTTCATGTGTTTGAGGTGGCCTCTAGTGGTGGAGCATTGATTTATTTAGAGCTTGTTAATCTTATTGGGGGTTGTGTTGCAAGTCTTGGGAGATGAGAGGTTGTTTTCTAAATATGATAGGTGTGAGTTGAGGACAACAAGAAGGTGGTTAGAACTCCTTAAATATTATGATGAAAGTGTACATTATTTCCCCAGTGATACTAATTTTATGGTCAATGCTCTAAGTAGGGTGTCTATAGGTAACCTAACATATATTGATGATGGTGGCAAGAGGTGAAAACTTAGGTTGGAAGAGGTTGACTATAGTAGTGTAGCATTCTGGATGGTTCCAAATCTTCTTTTGTTGAAGGGGTCTAGTTTATGCAAGGCCTTGATTCTGCCTTATTAGAGTTGGAGATTTTGGGTTAAAGATGGTAGAGTGGCAGTTGTCTCCTAAGGAGGAGATGGTGGTTTATGGTACCAAGTGGATTACGTGTGTTTAAGGTTAACGATTAGGTTAAAGATTGTAGGTCCTTATAGGGTTTGGAGAAGAAATTGGTATGGTTGCATAAGGATTGGAATTACCTAGGTATATGCTTATGGTTCGTCCGATTCTTCATACTTCTAGGTTGAGAGTGTGTGTTGGTGACTCTAGTGCTATAGAACTCTTTGAAGTTGTGGGTGTTGTGGAGGATAAGCCGGCTTAGGAGAGGGTCCTGATGGAGGTTTTGTATGAAAGGGTGGAAGAGATGATTAATAAGAATATGGTGTTCGTCAAGGCCATTTGGAGGATTCGTCAAGTCAAAAGTATCTCTCGGGGAGCCAAAGCATGCATGGAGAAGTGATATCCATTCCTCTTTCACCCTATTCAAGCATATGATAACACGTCTAGTCCTTTATATGATTCCAAGTCTTATGTTACAACCCCTATGTCATTTGCATGCATTCATTTTTGTGTGGATAAGTTCATGATGATTTTAACACTTATGTTAAGATTTTAAAATGGTGTTTAAATGTGTTGATGCATTCATGTTGAGGGTTGGTTTCTTCATGATTACCCTTCTTATGTACATTTCTTTGACATTCGGGGACGAATGTTCTCAAGGGGGAGATATTGGGATGACCCAAAAAGTGCCTGAAAAAGTGCCTCAGAAGTGCCTGGAATTGTAATTTCCATATATCTCAAAATTTGTACGTTATTTTCAAAATCCAACTTCTTATTCTTTTTCATGGGGCAAAATTGAGTAAGAAAAGGATCTAACCTCGATTATAGAGTGAACGATTCACAATTTCAAATTTCAATGTGTCAGATTTCAGTGGTCTCTATGCGTCGCACCAGGTTTTTTTTCTGGCCTGTTTTCTATCTTGGTGCAAGTTTGTTGGGTCTTGGGACTAAGCCTTTCCATACGTGAAAATACCTATATTATCCATATTTCACCTTTATATCATACAAGACATTCCCCAAAACCCTCTCAAACATTTAGACTATTATTTCCTCAAAATAAAGTGTCCAAATCTCTTCCGGATCTTAAGGAATTCATCTAAGCTTCAAGTCTCCATCTCCAATCTTCATCAATAAATTCTCCAAAGCAAGGTATGTGAGTTTTAACCATTGGGTCCTTTCACCCATGGTGCCCAAGCTTCATTTTTACTTAAATTGCATGATTCTAAGTTGATTTACTTATGGGTCTTACTTATAATGAATTTGATTATAAACTATGTTGGGGTTTTGTAAAAGTGTGACAGTTTTAGCATGTTTTGAGCTATGAATCTTGGATCTATCTTGAGATTTGATGATGTGTTTGGATGTATATATCATGATGTATTACCAAGTGTTAATGAGTGGTTTTACAATGGGTTTTCTTGCATGATTTTACGCTTAATTGCTTGGTTTTATACTAACATTACAGACCTGCCAAGTGTTCGATAAAATGTCCGGATTAAGTATATTGACATGTTGAAGGTCTAAAGCATGGCATATGAGTTGAATTACTTTATGATGATGAAAGAATTGTATTCATGTGTTGATTTCATGAAAAGTATATATAGTGATGGAAATTAACTGAATTAAGGGGTTGGTACTATCACATCCTAAGCTTATGGCCTAGACGTGACACGGTGGAGAACCCGAAGGTACTCCAATCAAGCCTCTTAACTTGTCATTACACATCCTTGGTCATGGAAGCATATAAAAGGCATAAAGTAAGCAAAAGGAACAAGGGACTAAGGGATAGCTTGTCAAAACATCAACATCAAGAACAAGGAGTCATAGCTTATATCATAAATACACAACACGTCCAACAAACACCTCGAAATACATAGATACAGCAGGGGCCAAGACAAAGCTACCGGGCTCACCCTCGTAGTCAATAGAACACAAGATAGTGTCTTAATACATAGAAAATAGCAACATAGACTAAGGTTTCTAAATGGAGGACTCACCAACAAACTTGGAATAACACAGACTTGCCATTTGGAGGAGGAAGATGGTCAACTTGAGAACCATTTCCTACATGGTGATACCATGTAGGCAAAAGTATGCATTAGTATGTTTAAATATACTAGGTACAAGGATGCAATGCAACAAGAATTAGGTATGATAGTCAAAATGCACGATATTAAGCTATAGACATAACATACAATATGCCATGTACGATCAATGTTTATGTAAAACATGCTTAAGTAACTCATGCTTGTATAGGATATCATATGTGAAGAAGAGAGCAAGCTAGATTTCCAAATGTACAACTCTTTGGTAGGTTACTGATGATGCCTCCCCATCACTTAGGTGGATGGGTACTAACCATCATCTAGGTTGGTTATAATGTCGCCCCATCACCAAGGTGGATGAGTACTAACCCTCATCTAGGTTGATGAGTACTAACCCCAATCTAGGTTATGATGATGATGGTCTATCACATAGGTGGATGAGTACTAACCCTCATCTAGTTTGATTAGTACTAACCCAATCTAGGTTAGTGATGATGACGCCCCATTACTAGGTGGAGAAGTACAAATCTTTCACTAGGTTATCCGGGCGCTTAGACCCCCTCGGATTGCGCCTGGTCGAGCTCTACACTTTACATAGGATTCATCATATGGTCTTATGCAACACTTCATATTGCAATAACCATATACATAGGTTCATTTCATTATTAAAAAATCATTCATATCATATCTCATGCTTAGGACCTTAAATTCCTCAAGAAACCTTAACCAGACATTTTATCAAACACTTTGGGTGTGTGTAGTGGGGGTAAAAGACCATGCAATTTAGAGATGAAATCATGCAAGAAAATCTATTCAAACAATCAATCAATGTCTTACAAAATCCCTAAGGTATTCACATCAAAACCCATCACCAAAACTTACAATAGATCCAAGATATATAGCTCACAACATCGCAAAATAGTCACAACTTTACATAATTTTGACATACTTAATAAACATGTTTATGCTAGTAAACCCATTTGTAAATTCAACTTTAAATCATGAAATTTAGGAAAAAGGAAGATTAGGTATCATGGATGAAAGGAATCCATGAAACAAACCTACATACCTTAGGTTTAGAGTTCCTTGGAATTGAGATTGGGAAGAATGGATTGGAAGTGATCTTTGAATCCAATCTTGTTCTTGGGTTTCCTTGAAATTGAATTGGGGCTTGATGGAGGCTTTTGAGAGAAATGAGAGTGTATTTGAGATGATAGTAATGAGTTTGATCCTTTTGAAATATTGTTTAGGTCTTTTAGGAAGGATAAGTTAGCATTGAAAGTCTAAAAAGGGCATTAGAGTAATTAAAATTTATGGTGATGTCGTAAGTGAACTTATGGAAAAATTGGCAAAGTGTCATCTCACTGGAGACTTCACTGGCCATGTGGCATTCCACAGGCCGTGTGGAGTGCCCTTATGAAGTGCCTTAGTGAAAAAAATGGAAGTTGGGAAACTTGGAAAATTGACCTCTCGTCACTTTGATGGACCGCTTCACGGACCATGTGGCGTTACACAAACCGTATACTAGTCCATCCCACCTCACTTAGACAAAAAGAATGTTGTGGGACACCATACGTCCAAGTGCCACAGGCCGTCCCACTCCACATGGCCCATCAACAATGCCCATGGCACCAACCTTAGCTACATTTTCCCCAATTTTCAACAAGCTTCTTTTGGCACACCTTGTGGCCATCCCCACGGTCAGTGGTGAGCCACACGACCTATACCAATGGACGTGCCACCTTCCTTAGTACCAAAAATGGCCTTTTCCAACCCCAGCTGCCCAAAATGGCCCATCAAAGGCCACACTAGCCGTCAAACAGTCCGTGTGACAACACTGCACAGGAGGGCCTCACTAGAACGATCATAACTCCTTCATCCGACCTAGGAATGAGGTGAAACCAAGTGCGTTACAAAGCTAACTCAAAGATCTTTAATTAGACATGTCGTGGGCCACCCAGGTCCAAATATCCTAAGAGTTATGCTAGTTTAAAGTTGAACCTTGTATAAAATAACACCCAAAACTCAACTTAGAGGTAAGTCTTGAACTCGTTTAGATACTAGGAATCTCCCATAAATCTAGTACACCCCCAACCTAACCAAATGAGGTTTGAAACATGAATATAAAAGAGCATAAAGTTATGTGGTGTCACAATATCTCCCCCTTGGGAACATTCATCCACGAATGTCAAAGAAATGTATACAAGGAAAGTAGTCATGAAGACTTTAGCCCAAACATGAATGCAACAATGCACATAAACATGATTTCCAAGGAAATTTCAACATGTACATCAAAATTCTCATAATCTTATTAACATGAACATGAATGCATGCAATGACATAAGGGCCGAAGCTTGAGACTCAGAATTATAAAAAGGACTTGACATGTCATCAAAGGATTAAATAGAATGAAAGAGATATGAATATTGCTTCTCCATGCCCGCACCAGCTCCCCGAGAAACACATACGAATGGACGATTCTTCCAAAGGGGCCTTGATGAAAACTATATCCTCATTAACCAACTTTTCCACTCATCCATCCAACACCTCCATCGGAACCTTCCTATAAGCCAACTTGTCCTCCATATCACCCACAATTTCAAGGAGTGCTGTAGCACTAGAGTGACCAACACATCCCATCCACCTCGAAGCATGAAGAACCGGACAAACCATATATACATCCATAGGCAATCCAAAACTTATGCAACCTTACCAACTTCCCTCTATACACTATAAGGATTCACAATTATCAACTCAATTGTCAACTTTAAACACACCTAGTCCAGTTGGTACCACAACCATCATCTCCCCCTTGGGAGACAACCTCCACTCTATCTTTTTCACACCCAAAACTTCCAAGTCTAACATGGCGGAATCAAGCCCTTGCTAATCTAGACCTCTTACCCAAGAATATTTGGAATCACCATGGACACTATACTATCATTCCCAACTTCCCTCATCCTACATCCAACCTAGCCAACCGACGGACCCCACTAGTCTCCTGTTTGCCACCATTACCCACATATGATAAGCTACCCATAGTCAACATACTTAGAGTACCAACCACAACTGTAGCCTTACCAAAAAAGAAGTAAAGCACACTCACATCATAATGCTTAAAGAATTCTAACCACCTTCTTGTTATTCACAAAGCACACTTATCATATTTTAGTAAACAACCTGTCATCCTCCAAGACTCGTAACACTACCCCCAAATAATTCGTAGTCTCTACACAATTCAATACCTCATTACTAAAATCCACCACAAACGTATAAAGGTAGGGCTTTAAGACCCCATTCTAGAGACCCATAAGCATAGCCAATGCATACATCCACTAATTTCCATGAAGGCACAACATGCATGCAACTATTCCATCCCAAGTATAACACCACAAACCACCACACCAACTCTAACAAGTCACAAGGAAAAACCTAATGCAAGATGAACATGGATCAACACTTATAGACTTTCTAGCAACCAAAAAGAATAAAGAGAGAAACAATGGCACACCATCCCCAACAATGCACACACATCAAAGCGAAGGAAACTTCAAATTATCGGCAATAACATCGGACACTTCTTGCCTCCCTTGAAGAGCATAGAAACGATTACATCTTGGAGAATCCCCTCTATCAACTTCACCACCTTTACCTTTGTTGCGATACCGATGGCATTCAAACTTTTTGTGATCGATCTCCCCACAACTAAAACAAATGTTAGTGCCCCTCAAGCATGCACCACTATGAACCTTTCCACACTTTGGACACCCAACATTCGGAGCTACACCTTCAATACCTCGGGCCCTTGGGAAATCATTAACAAATCCCACCTTATAATTATGAGAAAACCCTTGGCAATGATAAGACAGGCTACAAATGAAGGGAATAAGTATAACTAAAGTTGCTTATGCACCTTAGAGGTGCCTTTTTTAAAGAAGTTTTCATTTCTCCAGTCTCAGTGCTCGTGGCCCCTTTCCCTTGCCCATAATGAAAGCAATTCCACTTTATAGCAATAGCAATTAATGACACTATTACATTTGAAAGCAAGTAATGAAATGGAATTCCTTATTTTCTTTTACACCCGGGCGGCTAAGTTGCATAGTAGAATTCATTACACTTGTCAATTGCTTTGTTTGCAGTCAAGTAGCTTCGTTCCAGACCTTTTAGGCTTCGTTCAATTCTTCGGACGTTGGTGCTTCACGCAGGGTCTTAGATATTCGATTTGACAGGGGCCTGCTAAAACGAGTATTTAAGGCTGCCCGTTCATACCTTACAGCGAGTATGATAGATGTCTATAATATTTGGCTTT